>JAQIXS010001868.1:0-26276 GCA_034700785.1 Rossiulus vilnensis | reverse complement strand
CTCTTTGGCTATGTCCCTGTTCTTTTTATTTGAATTTTCACCAACCACATGATGGTCCAAATTAAATTTGGAGAAATACAGTTATAAACTATGAAATGTATATATTACAATACAGGGGTGTTTACAAATGTATGCAATTTAATATAATTGTGAAACAATTTTCAGTGTCCCAATACTTTTTTGTCTGCATTAATTACCTCCCTCCCAAGTCACATTGGCAAGTTTATTCGTGCCCTTCAATTAGTTCACCTTAAAAGTAAAGATCCCATTATTGTTGTTAAGGGCAATTTTAATTTCCCAGGAATTACTCATACTCATATGCCATCCACTCCCCATCCTGCTAGCTCCCAAAAATTTTAAGATATTTTGGACGACTTTACCCTAGAGCAAATAAACAAAAACCCCACAACAGGTAACAGTATTCTTGAGCTAGTAATCACCAATAAACCTGGATGTGTTCGAACTATCAAAACGGACACAGGTATAGGTGACCATGGTCAACTAGTGGTTTAAGACTTTTCATTTGAGCTCAAAGTAAATCTCGGCAGAAACGTACAGTTTTGCAATTTAACAGAACAGACTGGCGTGGACATAAAAACTTTGTTGTGGAAGATTTGACCAGGTCTTTGATTTAACAAACGTTTTTAAGCATTGGTGATAAATGGGAGCATTATAAGATGATTAACAGGACTAGAGTTATTTATTCCTAAAAATTTTGGCTGTGCTAATAGCGATCCAAATTTGACCATTGTGGTGGCCAGATTTGAACCCCTTAAGCGAGCCAATAATCCGTTTAGGGGTTTGCTAAGCATATTGATATACCAGCCTTTTAACCCTATGGTAACATTTCTTTGACGTTCTCTTTCCCCCAATAATTTATTTTGGTGGGTCATAAAATTATACCATTATAAGGCAGCAAAAAATCATTCTTTGTAGTCTGAATATGATAATTTTGTCTGGCACCAGACTTATGAATCTTGATAAACCTAATTAATTGCAGTAGCCCCTTGGCCCTTCACACATTACTCGAGAGTCCTGGTGGGAGCTGCACTTTCTGACCAATTCACCAGTTGTAGGTAATGGCGACAAAACTATCCAACCCATAGTGAACAGCTGTCAGGATTCAAGTTGCTCCTTATTAGCATGTGAATGATGGAATACAGATATATGTACATATTTAGCATGGTGGATGACATCAACACTGTAGTCCACTTTTGGCTTGACCATTTACGATGAAATGTATCCCCTGCCTAGTCTTGAGTCAACATACAAGATGAGCTCCAATGAGGTAATTGCTTGCAACCAAAGCTCCGAGTTGATAGTTGTGGTCAAGTAACTCATGGTGTGCTTCACTGTATTCCAATTCGACCATGACACAGTAGTGATGTAGAAGAAACACAACGCCTGGCTGTTATGTACTTGTGTTGAGCAGCTTTTAGTTGGGCACCAAGGGCGTCAAAAACTGCATTACTAATATTGAAATTTTTCCTTTATTTTCATACATTATTTTGTAGTATGATTATTCAAGAAACGAATCAAGTAACAGTTTTCGGGAAGGAATTTCTAAGCATGGATTTTAGCATGAAGATTGGTCATCATCAATTCTTCATGCATTCACAATTTTTTATTTCCTTGTATTTTCTTGATTTCCAGGTCCCTGATTATCTGCTAAATTTTATGACATCTTTTTACAAATGATTATAAGTACTGTATTTACATTAGGAATGCCAAAGGAGATATTTTTGAAAAAAATTATCACAAATTATGTATTGTAGCCAACTCCTTCACAAAATTGTAATGTATGTAATTATTAAAAATCCAAAGGCTCACAAAACACAGATTTTTGCCTAATCTGTTTTATTCGAAATTAGTGTAATTAGACCAGTACTATTACATGTATTTCTCAACAATTACATGCTGAACAAAAATTAATAGAATGCTGTAGACAAACATATTTGAAAACATCTCATAAATCATGAATTTATCTAATGTTTTTATGCAAATTAAAAAAAATATTAATAGGTAATGCAATGCTACATGCAGATAAATTCGAAAAAGTTATGGATTTTGGACCACATTTCCCTTCATATGCACCAGAATAAAGTCCGACCAATCTTCCTGAAAACTGTTAAAACGTCTTGATATGTGACGCTCGGCTCGATTCGCCCTGTCACGTCGGCATTCAAAGGAGTAGTTCTTGATAGAGAGAAATCGAGACCAATGAATAAATTAATTTAATTTAATATGACATTATATTAATTAGTAACAATCACTTTGATTTTCCAAGAACATAAATTTTGGCAAAGGCATAATCTCGAGAGATAAATCGCGATCTGACTCTCAGCATAAGTCAGCAATCATGGTATAAATCAATTCAATATTCAAGTTCAAACAATGTTAGCAGAATTCCAAATGGCTATAAAGTTCAAGTAACAATCACTTCCCAGTGAATATCATTATAGGATGATCACAGTGAATATCATTATAGGATGATCAATGTTCTCTTAACAATCGGACTCCTTTAATTCTCGCTTGAGGGTCAATAAATCTCGCCCATAATTAACAAAACAACTCTAAAATCAATGATTCACTGGTAATTTACTGTTAGCAGAAAATTATAATCATCTTTCTCTCATTAAAGCAATGGATCAATCAAATAAATGTTAGCAACTTACAGAACTCCAAAAGGAACTATGCAAGGGTAAATCAGAATTGGTATTAGCTTCAGTTAGGAAAACAATCTCCCAATTTCCAACACATTATGGAATGATAGCAAAAACAATTGCGGTTGCGTGGCCACACATCTAACAATGTCACTCCCTCCAAAAGAAATCAGAAAGTGTCCTTCTAAATCACTTGATCTCTCCACCTAGCCACAGTCTCACCAGCGTCCCCTGTACTCTTTTGGCCCTTTCCAGGTGGAGAAAGTTCTAAATTGCATTCCTGGGAGTCTTTCTCGTAAACCTCAACTGGTGCACATTCCAATTAGGTTGACCCCTTGACCAAGGTCACACATATTTTAATGATTCCCCCATGGTGACTGTCGTGCTATGGCATGCCTCGGCCACCGAACTCGTTGAGCGGTGTTGACCACGCAGTGCAATGTATACACTCGCCGTCCATTCCCATCCAGCATGACTTGGCCTTTCCCGTTACTGCTTGGGTTGCTTGGCTCAGGTACCTCACAAATGTCCGTGAACAACTTCTTCAGGCCCCACACCCCGATGGAGTCCATCCACATTGTGGTGGGCGGTACGCCTTGCAAACCGGCATCGAAGAGGGCAAAACGTTTTCGCAAACCTTCGTTCTCCAGCCGCTTCTGGGATGTCAGGCGCTCCTCAACATCTTGCGGTTGCCATCATGGTCTCTGTCATTTCTGTGGTTCCTGGCTGTGATCTCGTGGGATAGGCAATACTCACGTGACAAAGCGAACATGAAAACCTGGTCTTCAGCATCGCCTTGTCCCTCGTTAGCGCCTGAATCCACTTAGCTTTTGGAGCGTCATCCACTGTGCACCGCCGAAATGGTGCTCTGACCGATTGCCTTGTCTCCACCTCTCGGACATCATAGCTAGTAGGGACGTACTGCGCATGTCCTAAATGTGAACTTTCACCTGATTGCTTACCTCAGGCTCGCCCGGACGCCCACTACTGTCCTCACGTGGGTTCTTGTGATCTGCCTCGCTTGTTCCACATACTCTTAGGCCCGCTGCACACGAGCGTCCTTTTGCCGCAGGGACGCAGCAGGTTTTTGCCGCGCGGGTTAGTTAAACATTAAGTCCTATGGAAGCATGCACACGTAGGTGCGGTGCCGCTGCGGCAGCTGATCGAACCTGCGGGGCCGCAGCGTCACTTTGTCAAGATGCGTGTCTCTCTAGGACGCACTAGGACGCAGCGGTTTTTTTCCTGCCTTAGCAAAAGCGCCATTATTTTGCTCTTGGGCTGTCTGCAAATGCAGATGACAAGCCCTTCGATAATTGTAATTTGCATCGTTAACAAACGGAATTATGATGATTTTAGGTAAATAAACTGTTTTGCATTAACAATAAGGTAATAATTTAGGTGCTTGATATACAATGCTGAATATAACTGATGGGACACCTTGTTAATTGCACAATATTTTTGTTAAAATGAAATGTAGTTATTATAGACAATTATACCTAGAAAACAGTGTTATTTTTCCAATTTATGGTCCAATTTTATGGTGTCCTATCAATTATATTGAATTTTATTTATTTTGCAAATGAAAAATTTATTACAACAGAAATTGTCCGTTAGGAGATAAAGCGCCATAACTAATGTTAGGGGTGGTGGTGGGGGGAAGACGTTATTGTAGATGGAGACTTGTCATGCGTCGAATATTACAATCCGGTTACAGAAAAGTGGAAGGCGCTTGCGAGCATAAGAACAAGGCGTTCATACGTTGGATTGGCAGTTTTGGATTCGTACATGTATGCAATCGGTGGATGTAGCGTTTCAAAGGAACTTAATTCTGTTGAAAAATATGATTTTCAAAAGGTTAGGCTTGTTTTGCAATTAAATTAGTCAAAGAAATAACCAATAATCTCCTACTCATATACTGTACGTGGTTGGCTAATTTTAGGCACGCTGAAATGTTTTTTTGTTAATTCCAGAACCAGTGTGAAAAAGTAGCTTCAATGAATGTGTGCGATGCTGGGGCTTGTGTGGCCAGCATTAATGGATTTCTTTACGTGGCTGGAGGTCACACTTCTGCTGAATTGTCACCTTCCGTAACGCTAAATTCCATGGAATATTACAATTCAAGGACTGACACGTGGGACATGAGCGTGCCTATGCTAATTGGGTGTAGTGAAGCAGGAGCAGCAGCATTTTAATAAAGGATAAATGAAAAGGAATTTTGAGCGTATTCTGAAATGCAATGTTTTTGTGAAGATACATAATTTGGTTCAATTAAGTATTATTTTTACTGAATTCCTGGCGCACAGCTGATTCTAAAGAGATATTTCTTAGAAATAATAGGCTATTTAGTTAAAACCAAAAGTAAATTCAAAAGATTCTTGCATTGCAGGTTAATGTTCAAAATCCCTTATCATTCAGCCAAATATATTTATTGCATAATCAATGTAAAAGTTGTGTTTTTAAAATATTGAGTATGTAATGCCTAAGATTGTCAGCTCCATCTTTCTTTTATTGTTTTATTTTTGTAAATAAATGTGAATCGAGAAAATGTCAAACCTTTAAAACAGTCCTTGAAAAGAGGGAATAAAAAATGTAAACGATGACGATTACATCAGCTCAAGATAAATTGAAACAAAATTAGCACAAGTTAGGTGATTGAACGATGATGGGAATGGAGATGGACAAAAAAATAGCGACATGGGAAAACAGAATTATGGTCCAGTAATTGTGATTGATTATGGCCGCAATATTTGAAAACAAAAGAAATAACTTCCTGTAGTAAGAAATTCACTAAAAACGGGAATTGTTATCTATTAGTAACTCGAGTGACTTAACATTTTAGGAAAGGGATAAAAACATTCACACTAGACATATCGTCAGCCTTATCAATGATTGGTAAAGTAAATAGTGACATCATTTTCTAATTTAGTTGAAACTAACCAATTGCAAGTTAATGCATGGAAAGGGAACAAATTACATTCAGATTGTAAAGAGACTTTTACAAACTTTCCTTTTTTCAGCAATTGTTCAAAAATTTGCATTTCTAGCCATGAAGTCGCAAGCAATTGGCACTATCAGGTAAGTCTCAAGATACACCAATATGCCCGTGAAACATGCTCTTTCTGACAACAATTTAAAAAACAAATTCGCAACATCAAGGTTTCATGTTTTCAATGAACAAAAGGAACTTCTTAAAACGAATTGACTATACTTTCTAAAATCTAAAATAAATAAAAATCAAGATTTTAAAAGGTGTAATGACACAGATTTGAGGTTTACATTACGGATTTTAGTTTTCAATGTGCACCGATTCAGCAGTAGCTATTCACATTATAACAACACTTAAGTGCTCAGTTGAAAAAAACCCTCATGTGCAATTTTTAAAAATATGATAACTAACATCCAGCGGGAAAATATATTCAATTGTTCAATGAAAGTTCCTTATGACTAAAACAAGATCGAGATCGTGAGTAGTGCACAATTACACTGTGCACAATTTCGTCGTTATCACTGATTATATAAATATGGCAACATTTAAAACGTTGTTTCAGAAAATAGTTCAGGTTAAGTTACTATGTGATTGAGAAATAATTATAAATTATCGGAGTCATCATTAAGTAGAAATCTTAGGTAAATTAACGGGAATGCTAAAGTAAATATTGCATTTAACCATTGTAAATCTACTTTTCACGTGATTTGCCTGCATTTTTATTTCATTTCCAAGTTGCAGAAATGAAAATTGTTTTTGACAAATATATCTAAATTCTAATATTTAATCACATTATAGTTGCCTTATTTTCTCTTTAAATAATGGTGCAATTTAACTTTATCAAACCCTTATTTTAAAAAGCTTTAGGAGATCATGCCCACATTTTGCAGTGACATGTGTTTCATGACTAGCTATCGCCAGTTTAATCAAGAAACAAATGCAAGTACCAAGTAAGCAATTGTGCAATACCTTTTGCTCTTATTGCATTCTAATATTGACCGTTTTGCACACTGATGGGATGTGACTAGATGATTCAATATGTTACAAATGTCAATAATGAAATGCTGAAGGAAGTTACGAATTTTTGGTACATATTCTAAATACCAAAGAGGAAGTGACTTGGCGTTTAAAAGGCTTATGTCTCCAAGTATTAATTATTTTATAAAATTCCATTACATGTACCAAACGTGTACCTTTTGAATTTTATTACAGATAAGATTAAGCACAGTTCCCAGATCTAGTTTCTTTGAATGTATTTCCTTTTAAGGAACACTAAGGCCAAACATGTTAAAAATGTAACAGGAGCACTCCAGGAAAAGCAATGAAAAAGTTCAAAAGAAGTAACTTCCTTCGATATAATACATACGGGAAAACTAGTCACCCCTTTAACAAGTATGGCTTACAAAAGAAATGTTTTTCATTGCCTTCGGAAACTTTCCTTAGATTATGTATTACGAAGATCTAAGCAACAGGCAGAAACTTGACTTTCAAGTTAAAAGATTGCTAGGCAATGCTCATATACCAAGGTATGATTTAACAGAAAATTATGGGATAAATTTTAAAGAAAATTCAGGGAATTGTGATAACTGTACGATAGCTACAGTCCAGATAGATATTATTCCCTTAAAAGGGAAAAAATAAAGCTTTCAATCCTTTTTCTTTGTGATTTCACTCTTGCCATTTTTGGCTGCATCAGACTTGGATGCACCATCTGCCCCCTTATTGCCTGAAATGGCCCGGCTAAGGGCATCCCAAATGCCTCCCATAAATATGGCACAGAAAAGATTTTCAAACGGAGCAAAAGGATCATGGATTCCAAGTAGAATGGACGACAGTTTGAAATAGACGAAAAAGATGACAATGCCAAAATACACTAATGAATGAGGTGCCGAAATGTAATCCGTTTTCTTGTCCAAGACAAATATAACTGAAGAGGCCAAGCAAGCCTTGGTTGCACTGAAAGCAAATACATTTCATGTAAAATAGAACTACTAAAAAAAGGTTTATCAGGCCCAAAGAATGTGCAAGATTTCTTAGAGATACCACTCATGGAATATTTTAAATTGGGGGTAAGTGTTTGCAAACAAGCATTATCAAGTTTGTCTACATTCTCTGAAATTCATTCCCTTTTCAATTTTACCTACATTGGTTGCAGTCATTGCAGCTAGGTTACAGCTAAAACTCAACATCAAAAAAAAGTAATACTTACAAGCTTGGTTGCATGAATTCAATTGCTGAAGGAGTCCAGACACCTCGCAATAATCTCTCAAACAACTTGGTAAAATTGGCTCCATTTCCTTGACAAACAAAACGAAGATATTAAGTTTTCAAAATTTAATTGAATTCTACGTTATAATTCTATTGAAAGAGTAAATCATTTTACTAGCATTAAAAATCATAGCTTATTTCAACATACCTTTAATTGTGCCTGTAATGATCATGATGATCCACCCATTTGGATAAAGCTTAGCAGCATGGGTTACACCATCGTGGACTTTTTTACAACGCATCACTTCTTTCAGAGTTGCTATTACTATCTTCACAGGCAAAAATTTGCAAATCTTGTACACGATGTCAAATGGTGAATAAAATATTAAGTACCTGTATTCCAAAATTCGCAACAATGGATTAGAACAACTTCTATACTTAAATGGTTAAATGTAGGAGGGCAGAGGTCATTCCATGGTAAAAGCAGTTTTAAAAATGTAATATCAAATTCCTTTTCTTGGCATTAACTGGTGCCCATATCAGCCATAAAATCAGGGCACTGCAGCCAACTGAGGAACAGCAAACAATACTAAACACTATTAAAACGCAAAAAAGCTAACTAAAACGTACTTTATCCGTCATTTGCACCATTTGAATTCAAGTAACGTTTTTATTTACATAAAATAAAACAAACTTGTATATTGAAAATTCAACTCTTGTAAAAGTAAGCAAATATCATGAAATGACCCTGAGGAAAGGCTGAAATTCGTACCAAACAGCTGTAGCAATTAGCAACAGATTTGGCGTCTTAAAATTGGCCAAGATTGGTTCCCCCAGTAATAAGCTTGACAGAATTCCACCAGAAAATACAGAGAACATCGAGGACAACCAACAAGCAAAAGGGTGTTTTCGAGAGAATAGATGAGCACCTGAAATACCCATTAAAAGAGTTCAGTTTGGGCAAGTAGATATGCACTGCAAATGGGAATGAAGTGTATAAATAGGTAGATATAAGGACCCCATTGAAGTTAGTAAAAGGTGTTTTAGAGTGCAATATCACACCTGTAACATTGCTGCTACCAATTGCTTGGCTAATGTGCAATAGCCTCAAATGTAGGTGGGAATGAGGAAAGTAAGAGATACTATGGCTGTGCACTGACATACAACTGAGAACTGCATGTCTAGGCAGGCGACAAAAAAAACAACAACATTGATAAACCTTAGCCACTGCTTCTCTGGTGGAAATGTACTCATTTTACGTGCTGACTTGCAAATTTTATGAGGCCAAATGTTGCATGTAATCGCTTATATTTAAGCATAGCAGCAGTTGGCCTAAAATTTTCTGTAAACATTTAGTATTAGACTTAAACAGTGAAACAGGATTGATATTTACACCTATAAAAATTGTCCATGTACTTAGTAGCCAGCTAAGCCAATTCTTGCAAGTGTATGTCGATCAGCACATAGGAAGCTTGGTCTATCTGTTAAATGCCTTTTAAAAGAAAAGTTAGGACAGTCGACCTGTTTAGAACCTGTGTTTCCCAAATAGGAGGCAGAAAACATTATAGTTAAACAAATCCATCTACAATTCAGTACATGTAGCATATGAAATTATAAAAGTCTGTTTGTGCATTTATTAAGATTACTTAGCATAGGTTGTAAGCATTCCAATAACATTAACCAATATTTATTGAAGAAGGCACACGAAAGATTAAGAAGCTGGCAGTGCATGGGAATTAATAATACAAGATAATAAACAGGACAACATTCCTAAATTAGTTTTGCTAGGAAAACTGAATGGTGGATCAAACAGGAAGGTTTCAGACCCACACGATGAAGGAGGCTTTTTTAGGAGTTGTTATAGGAGAACGACTGAGACAGCAAACTATGTGGGCAAGTCGAAAACCAAATAGTTGCAGAGATGAGGGGAGACTTGGAGAAGTTTTCGGTACTTTAAATAGACCTGTGGGTTTATTCAAGCTTACCTCCAGCTAAATCGTCGCGGATGTACATACAAGTTATGATACAGTGGGCTATATCAAAATAAGGATACATTTTTAGTTTCGTCACTTGATTCGCTAAGTCTAAGAATGCTTCGGGATCCATGTCGAAAGTTTAAATAAGGAAGAAGTTTAAAAACGTAAGAAAGTTGGTAAAATCTAATCAGCGAAACTAAAAGCAAGTAGAGGTAGAACTAGCGCTCTCCTTGCTCAAGTAAGAGCATGCGCGGAAAAACTCATCTGGATAGCGGAAGTGACGCCATCTAGAGATGATTTCAATGCGCTCCATTGTTAGCGAAGGCGGAAAATTCAAACTACGAAAATACGGAATGCAAGAACTATTTGTAGCATAATCTTTTATTTGTTTAGAACTTGATAGGACTAGATTTTCTTCGCCAATTAAAGAAAGTAATAATCTTTGTTTGTCGTGGACAATATCAAAGTAAATATGGGAGCTTTAAAAAAAATTAAGATGTCATACAAATAGTAGCAGACTTTTAACTTTCATAAATGTAATGCTTCTTAAACAGCACATATAAACATAAATCCTTCAGAGGCATTATCGTACAAAACGGTGATAAGACAAAAACAGAATTTCAAGACATGAGTGAGAAAATCAATGTTGCTCCCAATTCTCAACAAAGGCAAATTTATGTCTTTATGCCGCGATAACCAATTTTCTCTTCATTCTAATAATTACTGATTATAATTATTAGCACTATTAATGTTTCATCCCATGGCCATCACATTCAATTATATTGACCGAGTCTTCTTTGATTATTCGAAAAGTTGCCTAAATATGATATTAAAAAATTTTTTCATTAAGTACATGCACTACAACAATATTAAAATAAGCCTAGCAATCAATTCGAAAGTTTAAAAATATATGTATCAAAAATTACCTTAGTCATTACTTCAGCAACGTATATTGCAGTTTCTGTGTGCAAAGTTATGGGACCACATCTTATTCTCGACTTTCCTTCCGCCATTGCCATAAACATGATGAGCTTAAAAGAATGAAAATTAAAGTTTTAAAATTATATTTATAATATAATAAGCAGTTTCTACTATTATAAAAATAACACCTTTGTTTACTATAGGATATTATTTTGTATTATATATGTGCCAGATAAACAGGTGTTTTGTTCTATTATCAATGAATAATAACGACTAGATTTTTAAACACTAATCTAAATACCTGATCTTGCAAATTTTCGTCAACGCATCCTCCATGTTGAAGATTAGTTAAGAGCATTTTTGCTGCTATGTCTCCTACTAACTCACCAGTATCACCTTAACAAGTCAACAAAATTGCAATTTTTCACCAAAGAGTTTGAATGATGAATAAATGGTAAAGACACATTGAGGTTATTTTTTCTGCCTAAATTACTATAGCAATCATTAAATACTTGCGTTTCCTAAGATTTCCAATAGCTGATCCAGCTAGAAGACAACCTGTGGAAGTCTCAGCAATAATACTATACATAAGAATAAGAAATCCAGACAAAAAATCAGTTTGTAATGCAAGTTATAACCTTACTTTTAAATCATTTTCTCGCTCATAGAATACTAAATAAAATATAAGCATAATAATGCCAAAATTTCATGAACAAAACTTAAAATCATTGTGTCACAAAAGGATATCAAACAACTTACATGATACCAAATCCATCTCCTAGAGCCTTATTGGGCGATTCTTTTATTCGGTCAATGGCAAATTCGACATTTACATAATGCTTCTTAAGAAAGGCTGTAGCATGATCCGCCATATCATGGGAAACTTTCACAGGCAATTTACCAGCAACGTATGAATACCCAGTGATGCGGGTGACTGTGCCTTGTTCAAGCATTTCAATCGCTTTTAAGGATTTTGCAGGTTCAACAGATACCTTTACCACACCTCCACCGCGTGGAAAGTAGCCTCTGTTTAATAAAATAATAACATTCTTATACCAAATAGACATAAAATGTATCTAACAATTTCCAAAATTTCAAGGAAGCATAATTCAAAATATTTAAACATAAATCGCCACGTCAGTTTTCTATACAATGTAGTGTACTTGATTTCATTAACCAATTTCTTACTTTAGACAATTATAACGACATTTTGTCCTTCAGCAAATGTTTTTATGAATATAATATTGAGTTTTTAACATATAAAGTATTTTCTATAATAGCCAACCTTTTCACAATCTCTATATGACATTTTGCACCAAATCTTGCAAGCACAGGTTGTAAAATCTAAAAACACAAAGATTTGCATTGCAACCCTAAATATGCAAACATGGAACAGCATTTGAAGGAGTTCAATGTATAACTTACTTGCACTATATAGTTAAACGGAGGAGCCATTTCAGCATCAGTACCTCCTTTTAGAGTCATGTGAGATGTGCCATTGGCTAGCAATAAGCATGGTAATGCAACTTGAAGTAACAGAGCAATGCTCCTAGATTTTACGAAATTAAGATTTTACACGGTAGTTCAAAATAACTAGATTTTTAAATAAACGTCTTACTAAGTGTCTCTTACCCAGCAGTTCCAGTATCTGCAGTATAACTGCCAGCCGAAATCGAGCAAGGTTTTAATGATATCTCAGTTGAACCTATTTCTCCTCCTGTTAGTTCTCCATTGCATATATCTCTTAGTAGCAATATTCCATTTAAATGCTGCGCTCTACAACAGTTTAATTACATGTATATTTGGTAAGAAGTAATCAAAATATAACTTTAAATAAATTGTTTAATATTCATGGATTTTAACAAAATAAAACATGCAATTTATATTTAATATGAATATCACCTAAATACAAATGCTACAAATGAAGGCCATGTTAATGCTTACAACATTGGCTAATATAAATGTGGTAACAGCTTTTTGGTATAAAAGACGTTTAGGCCCCAAACTAAGAGCTGCGGCCCATGAGAAATGAACATTTTGCCAAAGTTCGGGGCATGGTGTTCGTTTATATCACTGTAATTTTAGGGACCGACACAAATATTTCATACTTTGCAGGCCAACAAGAAAAATCGAGACTTTTATGCAAGTACTTTTTAAAATTAAAACTATTCTTAGTTATCAGACCTTACTAAAACAGGCGGTGGGCTAAATTTAGCCAGGAATCTATGTATTTTTTAAAAAACGTTTATTTTCTATGAGCTATTAATAAATTTCTATATAGGATAAGCTATATTTTACAAGCTCATTTATATTGATAAATTGTGCCTGTGTTTGGTAGTTATGATAAATAATCGCCACTGAGATGGTACGAAATGATCCAAATTTACCTTATCCCATCCAACCGTTACGTTTCTAGCATATTTTACAAAAAAATAGAAACATGATATTTTTTCATCCCCTATATAACATATTTATGCCAAGAAATCGTGCATATTTCCACCACATATATTCACATGAGGTATCACTCGCTGGTATCTCGATCTTAATTACAAAAATTCATTTTCGTTCGAAAATTCAGAATGCCCACCAAAACCAATTATAAAAATAAATACGAGTAATTTAATTGCATATTTTAAAGAATCAAATCTATCGAGTGAAAGCTTAATTCACCTGTGGCATCATGTACGGTAATGGTTTCACACATTATCTACGCATATTCAGCCAGACTATATACTGTATTTCCTATCCAAGATCTAATATGACCCACCTTAATCCAGGCTTGTCTCTTCCAGCACGGATATTATAAACTTTGATCGGTTTTTGCAATAAAACACCGAAAGCAGCGGTCATTCTTAGAATTTGTCCTCCCTTCATCCAATATAATGTACATTTAGTTATTAATCTCAGCCACTTAATTATCATCATTTTCTATCATTTCGACAAAAAGACTTACACCTTCCAACAAGCTACCATCAATTTCGAAGTACTCGATGCAATTCGCCATCCTGGACAAAAATACGAAAAATTTCCGAAAAATTTTAAGAATGACAAACAAATCAACAACAAACTGGAAACCACGATCACCATGTGAACACTATTGACAGCTGTCCAGCGGACGACATTCTTATCAAAATACGGCGCTCTGACAAAATATTTTATCAACTTTTAAGAACGCAAACCGCGCGAAATTTAAACCCAGCGGTAAAGAACGTAAGGCATTAAGGATCACAAAATGTGGATCTTTGATGCGTCTGTATAATTGACAACAGTCTTTGCCTGTGGGTGTGTGTGGGTACACTGGATGGAGCCATGAGTTGTGGAAAAGTCATAAGCTTGCAATACCAAAAATGTCATGAAATGTCGTCTATACAATTGTAGTATGGCATGGAGAACCCTGCATACACCGCACCGAATCCTTTGCATCATAAGGAAATGAAATATTTTATGCATTTCAACATCAACAGGTTATGATCATAGCATGCTACTAACATGAGAATGTAGTGGTAGTTGCATGAGGTAAATACAGCCTTTTGTAAACCGGTGCCGTATATATGAAGTTTGTGAGAAACGGTTTAATTTTTCGTGTCATTTCCCTTCCTTCCTCCCCAAAACGTTGGTATTAATGTATACAGAAACAGGGCTTCCTGGATCCACGCAAAAAACAATGTGCGTATTCTTTAGCCAAATGTAGTGTGCCTCAAAAGTTGCTGGAACTGTGACTGCAAAATCGCCGATATCCATTAGAATTACTTGACTCTTCCAACGACGAAGTCTTCTTTGACGATAAGGCTGGGATTTCCGGCGACTGACGCCTGGCATTGGTACACTCCATAATGAATTTTCGGATCTGGACTTCGGATAATTAACCTAGATTTTTTGCCGTCCGTTCTCACTCCGAAATGATAGGTATCGAAAAGAATTCGATCGCCGTCTGCCACAGTAGCGAATAATTGATGGCCGTAATTGTTGAGACCAACCAATTTAACCCAGCGAATACCCTGAGAATAAAAAAAGACATAATGAGTTGACATGAAGATAAAATTAAGCGTCACTCGGTTTTCGGGCAACTTCATGAAACAAGTAAACTTGAGATGACATAAAAGTTGTGCTACATTATTATTACTGTTTTATTTTTTATTACCTGCCAAAAACAAAATTCGTTTTGACCCCACTGAAAGACGTTAGATTTTTGTTTTTTATGTTTTGTTCGACTAAATACGGTTACTAGCGGTCAGCTTTTAAGATCTGCCGAATTCCAAAAGCCAAACGCTCAGCGCAACCACTGCGATAACAGTGAAAGCTAGCTCGATTGAATGAAAGGAAATTCTCACTTTACCATTACAATTTTATTTAGAACTATTAAATAACGTGTAATTAACAAAGCGCCAAAGGCGAAAAAACTTGATCACAGATAATGGATTTAATTTCACGTTTCCACAAAGGAAGAGTTTTTGCCTACTTTTCTGTACACATTTTTTGTTGTTGTTGTTAAGAAATGCTGCTAATAAAGCATTTCTCTTAATAAAACTAGATTTAAATGTATAGAAAATATACAAACGAATGAAACACAATTAATGCAAAATGTTTATAAACTAGTTCACAACTGATGAATTTACTCTTATGTATATTTACATCAACAAATAATGGCTTACAATTATTTATTATTAAAAGAGAACCGTTCTATTTTAAATTAAAAAAGCCAATAAGGAAAACCATCACTAACATCAAAGGCCCATATGGGCCCGAGTCATCAGTTTAATTCAAAGAACATGATGCGTTGCAAATGGTGTTGTTTTTGTGAAATATTTTGGGGTTTTCCTAAACAACTGAATGATCAACGTCAGGTTTAAATCGACTTTTTTCGCAAATATTATTCCCTTATACCCTTTGTATTTTGCATTTACATGTATTATACTCAACATTTCTCTCTCCCCCCCTCCCTCTTTCCCCAACCCAAAATAAGCATTTAGTAGATATTTAGTGTGGGAGGATATAGGGCTCGCCTTTAAAGAATGCTCGGTATATTTGTATATAGATGTATCACGTCTTTTTATCCTAATCATCAACTCGATACATGAAGTTGTATTCCATTTATTAAATATACACTAAATGTTTTCAGCCGGTTATTTACAAAGCGAATGAAACCGCCTTGGATAATTTAAGCTTAATTTAGTAGTACATTGAAATTATATACTAAAGCTGCAACACTAGTTGACGATCAATAGGGGGTAAATCAATAATTGAAGGAAAATTAAAAGTATAAAATGCACGAGTAATGTTTGAGCATATTTTTGGCACAGCCCCGCCTAATCGTGTCGTTTTTCGGCCATTAAAAAAAATCTAATATGCATTGTTAAAGACAATGTCGCAAAAGAGCGCTATTTCCGGAAATTCATTGAAGACGAATTATTTACAATTGTTTATTATTTTTTATGGTGAAAGGCAGATGACCTCAAAAAGGATGTCATTCCTTAATTTTGTCCTTACACCATGATATCTTAAATACAATGTCAATCCATATAATTTATATTAGTCACTTTCGTGCAGAAAATCACGTCTTTCAAGTCGATTAAGGTGACGTCAACGGGCAATATTTTATATATTTCATATGATTAGTAATAATATGAAATTCATCACTATTATAATATTATAATTGTTAGCATCATTTTAAATTGAAGCGTTATACACATTTATATATGTCGGCTAAAATATATACAGTTTATTTGTAACCTACACAATTCATGACCTCATTATTAGACCCCACCCACACAACATATGCGACGCCCGATGTTGTGGTATTAGACGTAAAACCTTATGTAGTCTAAGGTCAGTTCCAGGATGTTTCTAACTTCAGGGAAATGATAATATACCGTGTGTGTTGTATTCGAGTTTATAGATGACTCAACATTACTCTGCAATGTTCAATTTGAAAAGCGGTGTCATTGTGCTCATATTAGTTCACAGATTAGAAGAAAAAAAACTGTTCCAATGAATTAAACGTGAAAATACGGTGGAATCGTCGTATAATGAATTTCATAATGAATTTATGCGCAGCACTCAAATCTTGAAATAAATAAATACATTTTTTATTCAGTTCCAACAAAAACGTTGAATTTATGTGGTTAACGCATTTATTTTTAACAACATTTTTGGTGTTGCCAAGATTCAATCTGGAAAGGAACTTGACAATAAACAGGCAGAAACAAAGGAGAGTAGGTTTCAGTTTTTATCCATTATGCTTTTAGAACGCTGTTATGAATAAAACGTCAGATGAAATTGCGCGAGAATTTTCCCCGCATCCTTAATTTGCTACCAAGTAAATTATCCTTGCCATAAATTAAAATTGTAATTTGGTTAAATTTAGTTCACGAATTTAAATTGACATTACTGCATTAGGAATCATTCTGGCATGCCGACCTGTTTAATTTGCAATCCGTAAGTTCCAACTGAAATCACGTTATTATGAAAATAGAACCATTTTCAAATTTCAAATGAAATTTGCATGACGCTGATAATTTATAAAGTCACTTTAATGACAATCGTCTTGCACATGTGCGTCGACTAATTTCGCTGTATTTCATAAACGCCTTTGAATAGAAAAAGGCGAATAAATTATTAAAATAGCATATTATATTCCGTAATATTAGCGCTCTAGGAGGTTCATCTGATGAGAAATGTCTCTCACTGCATGTAGGTTCCCGTAATTTATCTCGACAGTAATTTAGCCTAAGTCAGCATTTTGTTGAATACATCTATTTTTGTTTTACTTGTTATTACTTGTTAACAGGGTCCGTTAAGATATGATTCCAGTGATCTATGTTGAGGATTACTCACGTGTTGTATTCTTCCATTTGCAGCACAATTCAATTCTATGAAATCCGCGGTGAGGGCCAATGAGACTGCTGGCTTGTAAATCGGTGCAAAAGCACCATCCGGTACGAGCTGTGGACTCGACGGATAATTAGTCCCTGTAGAATAACCATCGCCGTATGTTGACTGCTCACCAGTACCAATGTTACTACTCCTACAACATAAACAAAAAATAGCATTGTAATTTTGAGCATACATAATAGACATGCACATACATAATGTGTTAAGCGACAAATGGTATCGACCGAATAATGAATGCATCATTAACGAAATGGTGAATAAAAATACAAATTATAAGTGTTAATAATCACGGTCATGATATGACAATCAATTCAGTGCTTTGTAGATAAACCTTGTTTTCCAGTTGTTATAAAAGCGCTTTATGGAGATGCGATGCATGCAAACTTTTAAACTGCGCAAATCACATGAAAGTCGCGGAAAATGAAAGTGGAGTGATTATTTGACAAATACAAATACGGCTCAAAACTATTACAAACTTCATATGGAGTTAAAATACATAATTTAAATGGGATTAAAGGGGGTCATCAGCCGACAATCGGGAATACCGTATGTTGCAATGTCAGATGCGGACCTGCCTGCAGATATTGAACCGACAACTTAAAATGTTTGAAGCGGCACTATTTCACGGGGGTGGGGGGGGGAGGAGAGGCGAATTATAATTCCAAAAAAATGAGCTTAAATTGCGTAGGCAAAGTACTTAGTAAATTCAGCAAATTCCAGCCAGCTGAACGATGATGAATACAAAAGACGTTCAAGTGGCTCGTCAGAGATGAATACAGAAGGGGACAACATGTCTGGTCTCCAATTTATTAAAAAAACTACTTAAAAACTACTTAAAAAAACGTTGTCCGGAACTTTCGTCTTTGCAATACAGTGCATTAGAAGGAATCAATTTTGACATAATATTTGAAGGAATTTCGTCATGGGATTTCAGTTTTTATGTCTTAAAATATACTTACAAATCCATACTTAAAATAAACTTTTGTCAAAAATGTAGTCTTACTCAAATCTATCATTTTTTTTATATATATCGCATCCGCGTTCCCCAATTGTGTTAGACGAGACACAGCAGCACCAAGGGGCGGTAGATCTCTTGCAAGCAGTCTACCCAAGTCCACCATCACTAGATAAACCCGAGTCATCCTTCCTGATTCTTATAGAACCTCTTTATCAATTACGGCACTAAAGCAATTACGGTAAACTGCGAATTTTGACTATCTCTGATCCAACCGTATTTTAAATTTAACGTAATTTTGCTACCTTGCTGACCTACATTCCATCTTTTTCATTAGTCATTTCTCTTGCTTGGTTTTAAGAGCACGAATTCGCACCACTTTTTATTTTATTCGTGTGAATAATGAGACGTCAAATCCCCATAGGCATCAAATGCAAATAATGTGAAATTTTGAAACAGCGCAAGGAACATGCTCATTATTTACAGCGTCTATACTAAAATGGCACCAATGTTAGCTTAATCTTAAATTTAGAATGAATTAGGTAAATTAGAGACTAGTTATCTAAAAATTTGTATTTGCATTGATAATATTATTGTAATCACACTAACTTTGTCTTAGACAGTATGTCAATCTTTATAAAGCTATAAGTAGGCCTACGGATCCAGAGGGTAGCTTATGCATGCATTTTCAGAAACAGAACAATACTGAGAAACATGCCGATGGAGTTGCCATTCGTGCATTTATCTACAGTCACCTTAACTATCACTATAAATTGTAGATATTGAGTGATCAATATTGAGCGAGCTATTATTTTATTACCACTATCATTCTACCACAAACACGGTTTGTTTTCAACTAAGGACAGATTTTCTTTGCCTAGAAATTGTAGCCACTAGTGCCAGGCAACATATTACTACATATACGCACGTAAAACTATTTTGACGATACTAATAAAGGGAAATGAATCCAGTAGGACAAACTTTTCATTCGCTCTTATGTCAGCAAAATTTTTACCAAATTAAACTAATCTCATTTTTATATTAGGCTTCCATCTGGAGGAACTCCCAGACAACTAATTTATGAGTCTGCATGCATTATTTAAGTTTTGATATCGAATTCTCAAAACGCAGCTGTACACGACATTTTGTGAAATCCATATCAATGTATAGACATTATTCCGGGGAGTTATTACGAACTTATAGTATATTTAATTTTAGTTTTCTCTTCGGAAACTAGCAAAAGCACAACGCACCATATCTGAAATTTAAACCCAAAAGTGTTTATAAATTTAATGTGATTTCAGTTAAAAATCTAGCATTCATCAAAAGCATTGCATAAACACTTTTTGCATCAGATAGTTTTCCACATTTTTAACGTCAATATTGCTTGACATCGAATTATATCAGATGGAGAGACTACTCTTGGCAATAACATTTACTGAACAATTGTTCCGATTGAACAATCCGTGAACAGTCCGTATTGTAAAAATCTTCAATGCAATCAATTACCCAATTATTCCTAATTCACATTAGCTCGTTATCTCTACATCCTTTTTGAATTTTGTAGATGTTCCATTCGGTCTCTAACACCAACAAAGCTCATTGCAAGATATATTTTCGTCAACTAACGAACTAGAGGATCCACTACGATAATCGAGATCATTAACGCAAATATTGTAACATATTTTTGTAATGCAGCGTATATTAAAGTATGATTTTTTTGCGCATGCTCCAAGATCTTGGCGCCTAACTTCAAAAATCTTTAATAACTTTCATTCAAGTAACCCTCGTGATTAATCAGGCAATGCAACTCACCCGTATTTCTCCCTGAATTGGGCTCCTCCCTGCATGGCGTGAGCGAGGACGCTATTTCTCGGATTTGGCTTGAAAAGGTTTTTAATCCGATTGAACCACGATTCCCTGTTCCCTCCATGGGCGATATCCAACTCGTGAAACGTCCTTCGATTCATTCCAGGGGCTTGTTCGGTCTCTTCGGCCTCATAACCATCCTCTTCGACATGATCTAAATCAGGCGACGGAGTAGACGATGGTGATTTAGGAGGCGGAAATGGTGTCGTTCCACTAGTACTGCTTCTTCGGCTGGTGGTAGTGCTGCTCACATTATGATTGACCACCGTACCACTACTGGGATTGGGGGTGGAGGTGGTCTCCTCTGGCCATTTCCACTCGAAGCGGTCACTGGAGGCCAGTTCTTCATCGCTTTCGCTATCGAATCTTGAGTCCCGTCCTTCGGATTCTTGCCTGATCGATCCCTGGGGGGCTATCGCTTCCGCGTAAGTTAAAACGGTACCAGAAACGAGCAGCCCGATGCTGACCAAGAAGAAAGTAGGAAGGGGTTTTAATACC
The DNA here is from genome assembly GCA_034700785.1 of Rossiulus vilnensis. Lineage (NCBI taxonomy): Eukaryota > Metazoa > Arthropoda > Diplopoda > Julida > Julidae > Rossiulus > Rossiulus vilnensis. The sequence continues at coordinate 5,309 of JAQIXS010001868.1, read as the reverse complement.
GACCACATACTCTCGAAATAGCAGGGATAAAGGTTACACTGGCAATGTAAACAGCGAAAGACTCCAGAATTGATCAGATAGCATCATTAAGAGGTATCCATGATAGGCGCAGAAATGCCTTAAACCAAATCGCTGAAATTTTCCATTGATGAACACGGGCGTCTTCTCTTCACGATAATGCATTAGGAATAGCCAAAAGTGTGGCTTACTGGTTTGCCGAAAATCTGCGACTTCAGATTTCACGGCAGCATGGGAAGAGCCAATAGAAAGTCTTCCGTTGTCCTGTTGGGAGGGGTAACAACCCCTGCAAATTGGCGAAACGGAAGGAGGAGGAAGCCTATACATACTGGCAGGGGTAAAATACGTGTACGGCGCCAAATTGTCCTACGACAAATATGTTTATTTATGTTTGCCTTCAAACCAGTTTGGAAAAGCCAGTCTAATTCAATTGGAAATAAAAGAAGGAACTAGAAAGGAAAACTATAATGATCTACTGCACGTCCTGGCGTACGGGATGCATAAATATAACCTGGTCACCTAGAAACCTGGTGAACTACTGAGCAACATTACATTTCACATTTCCAACTGGAAAATATTGCAATTATCATCTCGCCTCCATTCCAAAGCAGAATTTCTGCATCCCTCTATCGCTCGTGCTGGAAAGCTTTCCGAACGCGTCCAAACAGGTTCTAGCATAATATGCTGAAAATAATCGCAGTCAGTGGCAATTATGATTAATACCATAATGTATGTACATGTATGATACATTATTGGGACTATTACAGGAAATAATTGCGCTAAAAAGAGTGGATGCCGTCCTGCGTGAATATGGTTACAAACATGAAGGAACAAGGACCACATTCCTTGAATTCTTGAATTCCTTGAAATCCCATATTAATCGAGCAATACATTTGCATAAATAGCTACGAAAATATCAAACCATGTAATGAAATACGTGTATCCAATCGAACTGATGAAAGCGTATTAAAATGTCTAGCGTCTTATCTATACTTGTAACAAACCTAAACTAATAAGGATAATAAGTTGATTAATGATCAGCCACAATAATGTTTAATACACGGTGGTCTAAAATATCATATCACGGTTTTTCTGCACGTATACAGTAATTAATGCTGAATGTAATGAATGGCTGATAAACACTGATTTTAAATCAATGCAACTTAATTGGATATTCGTTGCTGAATTGTTCAAACGGTCTCTGATCAAACGACTGAATGTACAGTGTAGCTGAAATTTGGTGCAACCGGTCAACACTACTGGTGTTATTTGTTGAAGTATAAAGAGAACGCAGACATCGCCCCATACTTCAGTATCAAAACCTTCTTATACTGTATGGACGATTGCATATGCAATGTTTCAAAGTGCCAAATCCAGAAATTCAAGATTTTAAGAATTCAAGATGAAAATAAGATGTATGCCAGAAAGAAGCAATATCTCAATGATCAGTTAGTTATTATGGTGACTTTGTTAGCAGAATTGTGAGTAAGCAAATTTAAAATTCCATTCAAGGATCTAGCCTTTAAAATACAGTATTTTACTAATAATTACAACTGTACACGTCGAACATTATATAGACTGGATAACACTATCAGTGTGTCGCAAATACGATTTGGAGACATTACCCAGACATTAGTGCAAGTATTGGCACTAACACTTCACAGAACACGTCTAAAATCGCAAAACACACACAGGATATTTTCAGGTAGAAATGTTTGCTACTTTTCAATAAACCGAATTAGTGGTACAAGTACGTTCACGAGAACGTGATAAACCACTATTATATTGTGGATTATTATCATTTTTCTAGAAAGTGAACATTACTTGGAAATAAAAATTCAAGCGGATTAAATTTATTAATTGTTCTTAAGCAAGCAGCATTACATAATGCAAAAGGCTATACATTTTTTAAAAATATATACATGTACAAAGTATGTTTGGGGTCTAATTAAAATAGTTGAACACTCATCGCCGACTGCGCTAACCTTCGGGTAAATCTAAGCTAATTATCTTCGCCTTGTGCTCTATTCAATGGCGAATGTGTGCAACTTATCTGCTTGTGTTGTGTGTGTATGGGTCAACGACCTGAAACAACTATTTTACACACGGAAAGCTGGAGGCGGTTAGGGAACAATGAAATCAACGCGTTATATAAAAAGGCTATTGTATAATAAATATCACACCACTGCAGCCGCTGTTAATTTCAACAAAAGACAAAGACTCTTAACTAACAAAACACTAAGCCTTACCTCTTTTATTGGTTCCTAATTGTTAATTTAAGGCTAGTTGCTTTTAATAAGCTCAGCGCTTAAACCTACTTATCATAATTACATTTTATACAATTACAGTTCTTTCGCTTTCTAATTGTGGGGCGCATTTGCACTCGGCGAAGACCATGCAAAATACCAATGACGACTGCCGAAATTCAATGAATTTAAATCACGTGGTCTTTCCTCCCCTCCCTCCCTCCTGTTCAAGAAACGCTATTTCCGGGGCTTGTCCACTGGCTAATTTTACATAAGCCCATAGATGGCGCTTTAGAAGATATCAGGATCATAAAAAGTTATAGCTGCTTTCAAAATTAATTTCACTCAGTTTTAAATAAGTCGTCGTCCATGGAGTTCTAAACTTTATTTTGGTGAACTTGATGCTTTTTTAAATAAAATATTCAGACTAGACCACCCCTCTTCCTATAAAAAGGAATTATGGTCATTTGAATTCTATTACCCTATAATGTTATGATAAAGAAAACACAAAAAAAGAAAATTTTGAATTCATTCAGCATTGGATTTTTTTTAAATTAAAAGTTTAACATTTAATATGCGAATTTTGCAGCTAAAATCATTAATTAGACCGAAAAATACCGTGACGGGAAGCCTTGTGATAATCTTCATGGATGCAAAAGTTTTTGGAATTTTTTTGAACCTAAGTAGACTGACAATGTACATGTAAGTAGCGCCCATTTTTTCGTGGTAACTTCGAAACAGTTTGTGACAATAAAGGGGGAGGTTCATTATGAATTTCCATGCAGTGAAAAATAGTGCAAGACGCATTCCTCGCTGACATTTTGTACGTAACCTTCATGGGAGCTGATGAATTTCATGATTTCAAAACACCACTGGGCACAGAAGGAGGCGCACAAACAGCCCACATAGCCTTAGTTTTCAGCGGTTTTTTCCATAAATATATTCTTTCGTTATTCCCTGAATTGTAGAAATACTATTGTTCATTAATGCAAACTATAAAACAGCAGTTAATGCCAGTTATTACCAAAAATGGCCAATAAAATGTTCATGCAAACTATTCTACAGCTGTGAGCATAACTAATCGCGTCAAACAAAACTACGGTTGTTGGTGAAATTTAAATCGGTTCCAAGTATGCGTGTATAGTGTACATGTATATTGTATATGTTATACATTATATAAATCGATGAGGACGGATTTCTCCCCCGTGTTAACGGGCAGAAAATATTCATAAAATTTAGTTGAAATCCACGAAACTCAGATGATCTCAGGTCACTTTACCTTAAATTGGCATATGAAAAGAAACACGCTCCTATTAAATACCTAAAACAAAGAAAAATTATGATTAAATCACAGATTTGTTCTGTTGGTGAGAGAAATAAATTATTTTAACAAAAAAAAGTATTTCGTACATTACGTCACCGTTGTGTTGATTTGAAAACTGCCATCATTTTTTGGACAATTGCGTGTCAATTAAATGATCAGTTTTCATGTGGAAAATTACAGTTCTTTAAAGAACACGACTTTTTACATGCCGAAAGTTATTTTAGAAGGTTATTTTTGAAACAGAATAAGGCTGTTTCCAAAAAAAGTTTATCAAGGATGCCTGGGTTTTCCTTTTTGATAAACATTATACCGAACAGTGTATACAGAGTACACAATGGCCTACTTATTACACTTTCAGTTCGTAATTAACGGATAACTCATTCAACGTTTAGCATCAGGACTGTTCACTTACATGCAAAACCATTAAATGCACTGAATCGTTGCTGTAAAATTAACAGTTGGTGACTTCGATTTTTGGACAGTTGATTAATCGTTTCTCCCTGAGTGGGCTTCTCAGTTCCGTGCACAACAGTTCTTCATCTATTTTGAGCGGTAGCACCAGGGGCAGATTAGCTCCCTCTGGGCCCAGGGTCCTTCTCATCGAATTGACGATTCCGCTGCTACGAAGAGGACTTCCGGTGTCGGAGGACATGCTGCCGAAACGCTTGGACGATCCTGGCCGGGAGTGAGGTGGCGGAATTGGAAAGGGGATAGGAACTGGAACCAGAAGCTCGTAGTTCTCCTTGCCAGTGGACACAGGCAGGCTGGTTGGGGAAAGGAATACAATGAAGTGATTAAATTTGATTAAGGAAAAAAAATCAGAAACAATATATCCTCATCTACCTTGGTCGTTGTGATTGAAGTTTTTCCTTCGCAGTGTAAGACCACGTGCTGGTCCTTATGCGACCAGGTGAGCCGACTTTCATCCTCGTCCACTCTTGAATGGAATGTGTCAGTGTGGGAACTCTACCCAGAAGGATCACAATGGCACCATCCAAGTTCTGTAATAATTCATCAATCAAATGGCGCCATTGACAAGGGCTAATTTGGTCAATTTCTCTAACCTGTATTGTGGACGCCAGTTCTCGTTGTGAACTCTCCCTAACGTTCTGTCCATTAATTTCTAAAATCCTATCGCCTTGCAAGATCCGTCCTTGCCTTGCAGCAATGCTTCCAGGTCGCTGTAAAAATTAACGTCAATGTTTGATTTGATAGTAAACATTTTTAGGGTTATTTGCTTTTTTTAACATTGTGAACTAATTAGCGAAAAGCAATTCAATTGCTTCAGTTTTTTAAATATGATCCTGTGAAGATATGAATTTGGAGAGCAGTTATTGATATCACTAACAATTTCATATGTACGTCATCAATTTAAGGTCAATGTTTAATTTGATAATAATCAAATTCAGTGTTATTTGCCTTTTTTAACACTGTAAAGTGTTTTGTGTAAAGTAATTCAATTGCTTAATTTTTTTATCGTTATCCTGTGAAAAAACAAATTCGGAGGATTGATATCACTAGCAATTTCATGTGTACAAAAATGTCCTAAGTAAAAACGGCAGACCTGCTTTTCGTTTAAGGCTTTTAAAAACGGTTTACATTTCCCTGTTTTTCACAGAAATAAAAACGTAAAGGTAATTAAGTTCAATTTTTACGCGCATTAATTTGTCTTCAATTTAATAAAATTAACGTTTTTTAAATTAAGGTTGTGGACATTTTAT
>JAQIXS010001867.1:0-26283 GCA_034700785.1 Rossiulus vilnensis | reverse complement strand
CCTGTCCAGCCATCTGCTGGCAATGGTGGCTTGTTAAGATATTACAATAATAAAAATTAAACAAATATAAACTTTAATGACATCTACTTCACTTAGAAAATTAAAATGGCAAAACTCTAGAATTTCATCTGGTTGTTACCTTAAATCGGAGTTCGCCCAAAGGTGGCTGAGCATAAGGGATCCCTCGAAAAGAATAGAACTCTCTTCCAGATACACTTGTGTCCACAATTCCTTGCACATCCCCCTGTGCAATTGTTACAATTGGATCTTCTTGGCTTATAACACCGGGAAAACCCACAAATAGGAGAACTAGAAGTATATTGAACATCTTCGTAGAAAACTGTTGAAGGACTGATATCGTGGATTAGTTCTCTAGCTATTTAAATGCCATGAGGACCTCTGCAATCTCGCAATTCAATGGAATAACGCAACATCATTCAGATAATCTTTATATAAGCACTCAAAAACGTTCTGCAAATATCTTATCAGAAAAATACACGCATCGAACACAATTGCACACAATCATTTGCAAATCATTCACACGGTAAAAATAGCTTGGCAATTGCAATACATTAACACGTTGCTTGCACCAACAATTATCTGTTGGATTTCCATTCATCATAAATGTGCTGACCTTCGTAAACCGATCAACTTGTAATTAGATAAGTAACACTGCTGTTGTAAACAGCAGTTAAAACGACAAAAATATGAAGTATGGAAACTTTCTTAATTTCATAGCAAAAGAAGTTGAAAAGGATCTTTGACTATTTCAAAAATGAAAATTCAGTGAATAAATTTCCAATATTTATATTTTAAAATAAAAGTTGTCCAAATACCTTATCACAAAAATAGTGGGACATAATTTCCTACAATCATGCTCAATGTTATTTATTTTTGTTTTCTAATTTCTCAATAGATGATAAGACAAATAAAATCACTAGTTAGAAAAGACTATCTGAATAACTGAAATTAGACGTTTGGCGAAGCCTAATTGGACTCAGACTAAAAGCACTTATAACTGTTCTTAGACAACCTCCTGGAGCATTTATAAAATATTATCAATACAGTAAGATCATAACCTGCACTTCCGGAGTAAATCAACTCATTAGCACTGCAAAGTTTAAAATTCGACCAAGTAGAAATAATTCGAATGCTTATAATTGGACTCATATAATCTCAACCATATTTAATAAAATAAATCACAACCTGTGCAGTTCTTATAAAGCTACTAACGTTTATCTTAGACCATATACATAATTGAAGTATCTTTGCCAGACAGATATTTGACAGAAAATGAAAAGACCAACATTTTTATTATATGACACAGATTTGTTTTCAAAATCTGATCAATTTCATTTTTTCATCAATACATAGTCAATCTTTCATTACAATTCAAACATTTAATTTCAAATTAATTAGATCAAGGCGTTCCCAACAGCGTTTTCCTTAACCATAAACAATCTCAGGTACCACCCTGTTCCAGAAGTCCATTTGTTCGGTACGATATCCATCCACCATTGTCTGCTCTACATTAAATTGCAAATACTTAATGCTGCCTATCCCGTTTGGATTCCATTGTGCATCTCCAGGGAGTGGATTTGGATCGCTTAGATTAAGAGTTAACGATTAAATATATTAATATGCAAACTTGTCATAAGATTAAAATTAAAATCATTTCGATAAGAACTGCACAAGCTAATATAGAAAAATCTAAATTCAGAATCCAACACCAATATTTTCCGACAATTCAAATATGAAAATAAATACTTACAGATTAGTGGCAAAATTGGTCCACATATCAATGAAAGCATTCGAAACAGTAAGATCATCACCCTTCAGCTCATAACCTTTAGAAAAAATGTAGAACAGCTCTTCCCCGTGTGAAACTTCTAAAAAATTACCATTGAAAATATACACATTAACTAAAGTACATATTGTAATTAGAATTTATGCGAATTTGAGTTATATTTGCCTGGTTCGCCCGAATAATTATTTTGGCTTGAAAATCCAACATATTCAAATATATACATGTATATTGGTAAATTATTGTTTGCCATTAGTCGAACATACAAGTCGTTAGGCCCCTTGAAATCGGCATCGGAATAAACCTTAAATAGCAAACAAATTTGCATAAACAATTCAGGCTTACTAAACGAGAAACTCGACAAAAGTATTTACAAATCAGTTCTCTCAACGAACCCCAATGAATACCTAGAAAGATTTCCAAGAACTTTTTAAAATACTTACATCAATTATCGCGCGAATAACTTGTGATTGGTTGTTCACGTCGATTCCTTCCATATATTCTGCCTTGATAGCATAAGAAACGTTCACTAGATTGTCTCTGTAATTGGTACTAGCATAGAGAATGCCTGGTAGGATAACGTCATAAAAGTGATCGTCTATGGTAGTAAAATATTGCTGGGTCTCTAATAAATAAGAAAAGGTGGTGAAGAATATACTTGCATGCAACACTCAAGGCTGAAACCGAAATCACTTACGACTATAAGGTAAATCGCCTTCATCCTTATTGCAACCGGTCATGATCGGCACTTTATTAAAATTTCCGTTTGCCAATGATACAAGGGGATTTTCAGTTATAAATTGGCCGTATTCTGGATCTTCGATAACTGGGAGGAACGGGGTGAGCATGATGCTGTACTCCTGGGTAGTATAAGAAAGAAAACGTTCTGCTGATAACCTGTATTTGATTTGGTTTGATTTCAAGGACTAACCCCTAGTTTGGTAGACTGTTGGATAATTTCCTGAGCATCTTGTTCTCGGACACATTCCACCAAGAGAGTTGTATCATTCGACGGACATCCGAGCTCGTTTGCTAAAGCTGTGGCGCTAATAATTGGGTCAATCTGAAGGGCCCATGGAACAAACACATTTCCACTTTCTTGGATGGCACCGCGGAAAAGTCCTGAAATATCCATCAAAAATTTTTAAAAAAACTAGCAATGAAAAACTGTATTGACCTGGAAATACAAACATTAAAATACTTCCAAAATTCCTTTACAAAAATTCACTGTTATTAAAGAAAAAGTAAAATAAAATGATCTTCATGTGTAAAAATTAAATGGCACTGATATGATTTTTTCTTACCGGCAGATACAGGTGAAAGAACGTGATACGAAACAGAGGCAGCTCCAGCACTCTCGCCAAATATAATGACATTGCTGGCATCTCCCCCAAATGCAGCGATATTATCACGCACCCATTTTAACGCCAAAGATTGGTCTAATAATCCATAATTCCCAGAGGCAGCCGCATCCCCAGTACTAAGAAAACCTTTAAGTAGCAACATAAATAATTGAAGCAGCAGATTCTCAGAATTGTATTGCTTCGGCAATAGATTCTCAATTTCAATATACTCGTCGGACGCCAAACAAAACATTTTTAAATTATATCTACCGAAGACACCCAGCCTGTATGCTATTGTTACTAAGATGACATCTTTATCCAAAAGAAGTTGCGGTCCATAAATAAGTGAGGAAGGCGATCCTGTTGAAAAAGCTCCGCCATGAATGAACACCATTGTCGGTAAAGTAGATCCACCATCGGGTAACTGAAAAATCACAACATTAATCAATTTTCAAAACAATGCACACATATATCGTAGATAGTTACCAATACCTTTGGTGTGTAAACGTTAAGGTTCAAGCAATCTTCTTGTCCCATACCAATCTGCGTACATGCAGGGCCGTCTCTGGTAGCATCAAAAGTTCCTGTCCAGCCATCTGCTGGCAATGGTGGCTTGTTAAGATATTACAATAATAAAAATTAAACAAATATAAACTTTAAAGACATCTACTTCATTTAGAAAATTAAAATGGCAAAACTCTAGAAGCTCATCTGGTTGTTACCTTAAATCGGAGTTCACCCAAAGGTGGCTGAGCATAAGGGATCCCTCGAAAAGAATAGAACTCTCTTCCGGATTCACTTGTGTCCACAATTCCTTGCACATCACCTTGTGCAATTGTTACAATTGGATCTTGGCCTCTAACGCCACCAAAAGAGGCGAAAAGTAAGAATATAAATAACATATTAGCTGGATTTTGATGAAGAAATGACAGCAAAACGAAGCTAGCAGCAATTGAAACTGTTCTTTTAACTGCTTAGCAGTGATGATAAAATTTCACTGAGTGCAGAACGAGACCTGCATAAAAAACACTCCAAATATACACTATAAATACCTAATCAGAAAAAGATTTAGCTTTTCTAGATAACTGTCATGGTCAAGATGAAGTACAGTGATGATTCACGTAACGTCATATTATCAGTTCAGATAGATAATGATCTGAGATGGGTGATGCAAAATGCCTATATATAAAACTTGGTAAAATAAAACAATGACAACTCCTTTTTCTAATGGAATTCAAGTGCAAAAAAGAATAGCAATCATGTCCAGATCCTTCTTGACCGTCACACCTATCTCCACTGAAACGTCATAAAATTAAAAAGAAATACATTTGCAGCGAGTTCAAAATCCATGCAACAAATATTCAGAGACAGTTTCAATTTTGTTGTGCTATTTATAGCGTATTAATAAATACTAGTAGCTTAATGTCACGACGAAAGTAAGATACTATTTGCAGTGCCAGTAACCAGATAACAGAAGTGCAAGTGCTTTTTAATTGGTTCTTAAAATACCTGATAATTAAGATTAAGCATTTCGAATGTGGACATGCCATCATTGTCATAGTAAAACCATCAAATACCACAGCATGCTGAATCAGCTTTTTCATATGAGTACCGCAAAAATATGTGTATATTTGTATAATAAAAGAAGAATTGAGTCAATAGAAAGGAGTTGAAATTCTATAATACCCTTTCACAGAATAAGGAAATTATTCTGAGGATTATTCGAAATTGTTATATTTAAACAAATTGGTTGAGAGGAAAAGATGAAATACATGCAAACTATCTATAAATATTTAAATTTTAGGTTTCACCATTTTCAATATTTTGCGCTTCAAAAAGATTTCAAAATCACTCACAAAATTTACAAATAAGAACAAGGAATTGCACAGATCAACAATTATAAGATTCATGAAATTTATTGAACATCTTTACTTTCTTATAAATGAATGTCTGCAACACTAGTGCAGACAAATCTGCACGAGCCACAACTTAATAAGGATCTGTACTTGGCTGCCCCAAGGAGAAACACAGTATCCGATTTCTTTTGAAAATTGAGCTAATAGCATATTTGCATTTACTGTGGTTCTTGCCACCTTGCGTAAAAATGCAGTTATTCACTCTCTAAACTTCATCACCAAAACGCTTTAATATTTCAGCTACTAGCTAATGGAGTGTAATAGTCATAGACTTTAATAAGCCATTGTGAAATAGCTGTCAGACAATGGTAATGAATGGAGAACAAATCGCTTTAACTCTCATTTTCCCAAAATGTAACCAAATGCAGATACTGTTTCTTTTTGGGGCAGCCGTACGGCTAAATATGAATTACAAACAAGCAATAAAACTGAAAAATCTGATTTTCCCCCTAAACAATCATAACTGAGATTCAAGAAGTGTAAATATTCATTTTTATAATTATTTTGTGTTCCCAGCAGCTAAATTCCTAGCAAGGCAATTAGGCACAGTAAGTCATACTTTTAAAAAATAGTGGCAGAATTTAGCATGACGGTTATACAAAACTCATGCAATTATTCATTTAGAGTAAGTTATGCACACGACAAAGTTTGAACAATTAGTGATCAATCATTGTTTATCATATTTACATTATACCTAAGATTCAAAACATTTTTTAAACATCTTAGCATCGGTCAAAGTTATAATGAATTTGCAGCTGTTAAAACAATCCAAATTTTCCTTAAACCGAATTGAGATTGAAATGAAGTGGCTGGTAACATAAGATGAACACACCAGTATATTTTGCATGAGACGCAATAACCGGGCATGCCAACATGGAACAAAAAGGACAAACTTGTACAATAATTTGAAAGTGGATTCTTCTCTTAAAAATATCACCCCTCTCTTCACATCTATGACAAGATTCATGACATTCATGTTTCAACTGTTCTTAAAATAAGAGATTTAAGGTCAAATGCGATCTATATATCTTGGTAATAACGTAAAAGAAACATTAGCAAGCTGTCTACTTAATGTGCAACAAAAAATAGCACTAATATTCAAGGGAAGTATTCTATGGTCCCAAGTTTTGGGAGTTGGGCTTACAGCTTATTTACATTCAATTTAAAACAATTATGCCAACATGAACGTTGGTTTGTGCATGGCAATTCACAACAGCTCCTTGCTATTCATCTATAATTGCATTACAAATAAGTTGTTTGGATTTACGAAGTTATTTCTAATTTGGACCTTAGAATATATCCCTAAAATTCTTTAATTCACTATTTTAAGTATGTGCATTCTTCACACTAATTTCATGCTGTTTGCTCGATACTAGAGTGAAAACGATAATTGCTAATCAATTATAAAGGCATATTTGCCTGTTTATTGCATTAAACCTGGTCAAGCCAGGAACCTTGAGCAGCATATTTCCTAACGATAGGAGGGACAAGTAAGTTTTTGAAATAACATAGAATAACCTAATGCCTTCAAATCTTATTCAAAAAGTTTAAACTGTCTTGAGCCTAACTTATTAAAAATCCAATTCAATGTTCACAATGTAAGATCACATCATAATAAAATGTGCCGTTTTTTCACGAAAATAAGGCTTTTTACTTCCCATGCTTCAGTGTGTGCACTAAATAAGTTAGGAGCTATGTAACATTTGAAGTACGACATTTCTGTTGCAAAGGCTAGCGGCCTGTTGTCACATTGTCAAGAAACAAACTTGCATAAACTATTTTATAACTAACAAAATAATTATGAAATTCGAATAAATTTGCCTTTAGAGACATTTTGCAATGGTATCTTGTAAAACCAATTTACAAACAAAAAAAAAACACCAACCATATTGAGAGCAAAAGTGCTGCCTATTATGCAACCTACTTCAAAATTCCGAATTTATAAAATGAATACACTGTATGTGGAATAAGATATAAAACTCCTCGAAATGAAATACAGGATTGGTCAGGAAAGCAACTAGCTCTGATAATACCTGGCAATGTCACCACACAAACATATGGGATATTGGAAAAAAATACATGTACATTTAGTTAAAACAGCAGATTCAAACAAGGTGACCATTCATGTAAGCATAATACTCAAAAGGTGCAACGATGCTATGCGTGGAGGGTAAAAACATCAAATTTGGCTATGAATTCTATATAAGATCAAGGGGTTGCAAGGCCAGTAAAAAAAATCCCAACTATGGCTCTCCTTAGTACAAACGCATTCGTGAACGATTCTGGAAGGAAGACAGCAGGCTATGAGGGAGTGCAAAATATAACATCTTCCAGCATGTTGGCCACCATCAATCTCTCAGCTGCCCATTTCTCTGGGCATGAGACCATTGATTGATAGACAAACTTAAAAACAGCCTATGCAGCGTAACTCTTAAGCCTACATTTCTATATCAAGGCGCTATTTGAAAGCCTTACACATCTTTGAGCGATTCGAATAAATTTAGCCAGTCATCCCTCCTTGATTTTGACGCTTTTATGATAAAAGTTCATGCTTTTTCCCACTCCGAGACACAGCACTGTATCAGAACAATCCCCATTATGTGAACGAACAACAGTCAGGAGATTAGATCTGCGTCGTCCGCATGTGATCGGTTAATGCGAGGATGCTAGTTTCCTGTATTTTGTGCTCCTTGTGACACTGGGAGCAGTAAAAATCCATTTCTGCTGTACCGAAAAAAGGGCACTTGGGTGTCCGACATGCCAGTTTTGGTGACGCTGTGGGAACGAGTGAACAGTTAATGGCAGTAGAGCTGCAGTCGCCCAAGGAATAGTTGGTAGACGGTAGAATGGCATCGGAAATTTCTTTATTGAAGATTTTCTCCCAATCGGATTGACATTCGTTAAAAGCATCGGTTCCAGTTGCCATTGTCGTGGGCGGAGTATTCATATCATTGTAAAACGTTGAGTTTGATAAATATAACGTTTGATCGGGATTGAGGATGGGTTTGCGTGACAGCGGAACACTCACGGGATTTTCAGGTCTTAGATTCTCGGTGTCGGCATAAAAGCGAGACCTGCCAATTCCGTACAGGGTGCCTCCATTAGTGGCATTATCGACCGAATCTTCCGTGTGCAGAACCTGTTCCTGTTCCTTCTGCTTCTCATAGCAGCTCAAGCAGAGGTAGCTGGTGGCTGCAGTACCGTACATCGGGCACCAGGGATTTACGCAATGGACCAAGACGTGTGCAGGTGGAGCCATTTCCTGGCATTTACTAAATGGCTTCTTTTCCCCATTCAAACAACCCTTCGGGTTCTTTTCTTTTTCGAATCTGACTCGGGCTGAGTGCAAATAGTTTTTGATCATTTCCTCCTGGTACTCGTGCCGTTTCTCTGTGTGCAACATGGCGCACAAGATGTAATCCTGACTTTTCGATATTCTCGCCAGTTTCGACGGCAGCGTATTGGATTGCTGCTGTGGATTAGGAAGCGCAAATTTAGGTGCCTCTGGTAGTTCTTTGTATTTTTTGGGAAAGGTTTCCTTGTAAGAGTTGCTGCGGCCCAACTTGAAGTTGCCGAAATTCTTCTTCAATTTCTTGCTCATGCTGCGGCCAATGCTGCCAAACTGTTTAGCGACAGACTGGAACTGCTTAGCTGCCTTGCTTTTGTGACCGAACGCACCAGACCCAGCCTCGGTGCTCGAAGGGGAGCTATCGTCGGATTCAAAGCTGCTGCCGCTAGATTTCTTATCGATTTCGCTCCCGTTGGACACCTGTCTGCCCAAAAATTCGACAGACGATTTGTTGTTAAGGATAGGAACACGTTCCACGTCCAGGTATTGCAACAGAAGCGTCAATTTGTCGTCATCGGTGAGTGTTAATTGATGAACGACTTTTGGGTTATCATCATCGATGCCCCAATTAAAGTGTTCCCCAGGATCGACAGCATACTGGAGTGGAAGCAGCTGGTGTTCGGCGTCGGACAGTGGAATAACAGCCACTGTAGATTGAAGGTAAATACAAGAATCGGTAAGCAAATTCCTCCAAGAAACTTATCATACAACGTACAGGCATTCACCGAGAGCTCGAAAAGCTGGACACTGTTAATGTACTGATTCAAAACGAATTAAAACTGCAATCGAACTTGGTTACAACAAGCAAATGATCTCTGCAAATTTGGTTTTCACGAAATTCAATTTATTTTTTACAATAACAAATGCACTGCTCAGATATAACATGCAAATTTTTGCCTGTACCTACGGCTTAAGTGTCATATGGTACCTAAGACCTGGTTATAATAAGCAAATCGTGGTCGTGCCTTGACGCTCGTTATTTCAGAGTTCGACTGCAATTAGGTTCATACCTGCTGGTTGCGGCGTTTTATCAGCATATACTTCTCGTTCCATAGCTACCAAAGCAGAGAAATGAGCTGCATCGTAAGTAAGAACCAATGGTGATCGATGGCACTGAATGGGCCGACATTCCAAAGGAAGGTAAACGCCTCCAAATGGGATTGGAGCAAACGGTTCGCCAGTCACGTCTTTCAGCATGGTATCGGCAACCACAATTATTGGACGCCGGAGAACATGTGCCAAAGCCAACACGTGAATTTCTTCGAGACTTTCATAAATGTCATGTCCTCCCCCATTCTCGCAAATAGGATCAAGAATGCTAAAATGGAGAAACACGAAACAACTTTACATTTTTAAGCGACTTATAAACGTTAAGCGGTGCTCCCACTTCCATTGCTAGCAGTATTTTTTGATTAATGAGTGCACTTTTTTTGCAATCTAAAATTACAACAAAATGAGGTTTATGAGATTTTTTTACACAAATCTGACATGCCTCACTTTGAGGTTTACTTTGCTTCAAATACTAAATTTGTACACCACTTGCAGATCAGGACATAATTAACAAAAGCAGCAGCTAACATCTCCTAAACTTACTAAACAATGCAAAACTACGGCAAGGTAAGTTCTTCCATATATGTCTATCACAATCCGTTAACTAGTAGCTTAAATATTTTGGCTTTTAGGTGATTATCTAATGTTATTCAAGACGACAGCGAACACAACTGGCATACAAAACATGGGCACGTACGTCATGTTGTAAATTTACTTATTTAACAAACTATTTGATATCAAAACCTAAATTTTACATTGCTCCTTTTAGTCAAAAGCAATCAAAAGCATTAGTTTAAACAAATCCAAGAAATACTTGCCCGATTCCTCTAGTAACAGGACTGCAAATTTAAAAGAAACGTCCATGTAGTAAATAAGCACTCATCAACATTAAATGTGCCATATTTGATTAAGATAAGAATTCTCTTTAGAAATTACAAGTAAGTTGTTAAGATATTTCCAAGAAAAAGTGGACAGTTACCCTCTTGTTGCAACACTGTCGCAGCAACTAGTTTTCCTTCCGGGACGAGAGCGTGGTTCTGTTGATGACAACCGTAATAAATTCTCCCATTCCTTTTGCCATTCTTCTTCCGAGTACAGAAGTCCTGCCTACAAAGTCAACAAAATTATGCAGCAGGAAAGTATTCAGTAATGCAAAAAAGCAAAATCAAAAGAATCCCACCTCTTTATTTTGCAAGGTCTGCTGCCACCTCCACCGCCTCCATATGGCGCTTCGAAAAGTCCCCCGCGTCAAAATTGCATGCAGTGCTTTCCTTAATGTCAACAGTCGGTCATGGAAGCCCCACATACCTTGTGAAACAATGCATATTTTTCTTATGAAATATTCCCTAACTGTATTTGAATTTTTACAGACAAACAGGTAGAGATGTTACCCAGAGATGCAGCATGTAACAGGCAATTTCCATCCCCAGTAGTTGCCAAAGGCCAAAGCCTTTGGCAGGCACCAGATTCAGTCCACCAGTTTAATCGACCTATGAAGGAAAATGGCAGAAATTAAATCAATTTAAAAGTCACAAAAACTCGTGTATCACACACAAGTCTACGTTAGAACAAAAGATTGCAAAACAATGTATTGCTAACTTCCATATCAAATAAGGAAATAAGGTGCATATTTTGAATTTGTAATTCATTATCACACCATGTCATAGCTTAATATTTATACATTATTATAGTAAGGCGTAAGATATCTTACAGTGGTGGATGCCTCATCTGATAAAACATACTAAGTAAGATACAATGATCAGTATATACTAAACATATTTCAGAGATTTCAATATACTTAATTTCAGCGAGAAAAGAAATTATTTCAACTTAAAACAATCTGTTTTTAAATTTACAATATTTTTTTTTGTTAAAAATATAATACATTGATAATCGAAGTTCCTTTATAGATGCTTCGGTGCAATTAAACTAGACCATGGAAAAATAGCTTGCCTGCTTGCTCCAACGATAAAAGTGTAGAAGTTTCAATGAGATCTTTCTCTAAAAAGGCCACAAAGTCATCTGGATAAATTGTCAGATCTGGCAGTGTAAACGTATACACAGGAGTTTCAACATTGAAATCCAGCAGTTGGTCGTGATCAGACGAATCTCTGAAGTCTAAGGCAAATTCGTTACGCGCTTTGGATACTAAATTCACATTGTCAGTAGCTCGTGAAATTCCACGCGTTAGCTTCTTGTCTAATAACACAATAGATGAATTTTTAAGTAAATTTTTAGCACAACTCCTTTTTTTGTATAAAGGGTACATAACAAAACATCTTACTTGCTACATCATCGATATCTACAGCATCTGCCTTGTGAAGTGTCGGCTTAGAAGGTGAGCCCGTTAAAATAACAGGAAGTTCCTTAGGCTCGATTGACAGAGGTTGTTTGGCAATTGACTGAGTTTCTTCCTCCCCAGCTGTTTTAGAAGGGAAGGTGCTAGACATGGCATCTGAGGTCGTGATTGGAGCAGAGGTTGTAATCCCTTTCAAGACGTAATATGTATGTAATGATTTTACAAGATCCCATCTCTGACCTAGAAAAGGTACATGTAAGAACAACATGGTGGACAACGTGGAACAACCATGGGTCCTACAATAACAAATTTGAATTTCCATGAAATGATAAATGAAATGGCTAGTGGTTAATAATGATAAAGGTAAAGATACATTATGAAAATCAACTGTCAATTTTAGAGCAAGCTAAACATTTTTGAAAATGTCAATCATAGGCCTACTCCAACGTAACGAGACATAATAGTCTCCTTATAGAATTTGACACAAGTTTCTACCTGCTAAAATGTCTGCTGCAAGACCTGGATCAGCACCAGTGTGGGCAATAAATTCCGACAAAGTGGCGTCCATAATTCTCACATTCTGAACAAGCTCTGAAAATAACACCAAAGCAGTAAATGAAATGTTTCGGAAAAGATTAAAAAATTACCGTTTCTGATTCGACCTCATTTTGGTATGGGTATCTGACATGGATAAGCCATACACAACTTGACCAGAGAGCAGTTGACAAATATGAAAATTCACATACTAAGTTATTTAATTAAAACACATGCAATTCAGCAAATAATTACAACGAATTTTAGTTTTAACTATTACACTAAAGTAATTAGCGAATGTAGTAGGCATGTCCACATATTCAACATTTCAAACAGTTCAACATGTCATTTTTCAAACATGCTGGCAAATATATGGAATTATTTGATTTCGTGAATTCATGCAAAATATTTCTGTTACATTGAGATCATGGAATCATCGCCAGCAATTACATTAATTAACTGGATAGGGTATTGACATACAGCCAAATATGCAATTTAGCTTGCTTTGATGATCAATGATTCCACGCCCAACCACATGGCATATTTTTGCCGACCATAGAGCACAGAGTTAAATTGAATTGAAAAGTAGGCTGGGCACAATTTTAATGTGAGCTTTCTAATGTTTTGTCCACATGCTGGTGAATTGCCAAACATTTCCCCAGGTGCTCTTTCACAATTTCTAATCAGTTTTGCTCTAGCATCTCTCTAACTACCTGCACTGATCATTCTGAGAAATGTCTCGGAATGTATAATTGGTATCTTCATAAATCCCCACCAATAAATTCAGTCCTGACGGTAGACACACATCATACTGTATATTTACAGGTAGAAATTGCAAACCTAGTACAAACTTTTACGGTGTCTTGAAACCCATTCAATTCACAAAAGAAATATTGCAATTTAAGTAGAATTAATACTGAGCAAAGCCATCCCGAAACATTATGATAGTTGGTTTGCTTAGCATTACTATAGAGGTACTTGCTTTTCAGCAAATCTCATCTGATAGAACAGAACCATGAGTAACTTTAAGTTCAAGCACCAGGTTAACGGCATTTAAAGTGTCCAAAAATGACCAGCTTGCATGTAGATAATAATTTCTAGATTCTTTTCGTAGCCTATCTTCATAGGATGTTGAATACCGTATACAGTCAAAGCATAGATAGGATATGAGTCTACTGAAAGGTATATGACCAGTGACTTATTTATAGGCTATAGAACCACTTAAAAAGAAATTAATTAATGACAGTATTAATGATCTCTAATTAGGCATTGTTTTTTCCAAGAATTAATTAAGATAATAACACCAATGTTAGGATCATACGTAGGCCTACATGATATTTTTATATATACGACACTGTAGCTCTTGGAAAAGCTATTTGTAATCACTTTAATTCTTTCGGTATACCAAATGCGTGCCTTCTGGCAATTGTTTACGGTATGTCAAACCAAACTCGTCCCTAGTCAAATCATGTCTTCACCAAAAAACCAGTTTCGAAATTTAAATGCCGGGCGAAAAGCTTCATAATTGCAAATTCTTCGTATTCACCGTAAATTTTCTTGGCATTAAAAACATGCCAACGATAATTCCCTTGCCATGGTATACAAGTAATCTAAAAATACAAATAATTCCGAAAACTGACCCAGGAAACTTCCAAAACAGCTAATTAGCACAACCGGGTAATGCACTCAGGTCAGGATATGTTGCCAATTTGGTGATAATTTGACGTCGAGAATTCGGTGATATTTTTAAATGCGAGGTACTTTCATGGAAACAAGAAACACATAATTAAGGTACAAAACGCGATGAAACCGAAATCAGGGTCACCAAATAAAGCCAACAACAAAATGGCGCAAGGGCCGACAAAAAGCCCTCACGTGACCTACATGAGCAGCCATTTGAAGATAGGAAGTGAAGCGAACATGGGCGCTATAGTGAAGCCTGTGTAAGATAAATTAGAGATTCTGTGCCCTGAAATTATAATAGCAACTGAAGTTTTAAGGCATATTCATCTATTACCTAAACGAGCAATTTATTTTGGTTTAGCGACTACCTATGTCAAAATATTAACGTTTTAAATGTGCGAAAAATGCAGAGTTTTGAATGCAAGCATTGGTATGAAGTGTTACTCAATATGGCGGATTAAAAATTTGAGTCATTCCAATTGGGAAAGTCAATTGTTTACATTCGGGGGTGGCAGATTGGAAATAGTGCGCTGGTAATCGATGATCGTCTTTATTAATTTTTTGTTGAAATTAGTGGATCTAATTTTTGCGTAATCCCAGGGACAATTATTATCATTTTAATAAAACTTGGCTAAATTCTCATGTTTTTACGGCAGCGCAGTGAATTAAATCCCCCAATGCTAGATTTATGATACTCCCTTCGAGAAGGGAGATGAGTTTTTCTGATTGTTTAGCATTTCGTCATGAGTAATCAGAAGAAATTTACAATAATTGTCTTGTTTTCTGCTAAACATCCATCAAAGCTGTGATCGTTACTGCTGAACATGACTATTACCATACAATAACAGTGGTAAGGCGCTTTTTGTATTCGGTTTCTTTTTGTTTCACGGGCATAAAGAGAATCGGGGGAATTTTATGACAGTGGTTAACCCTTTGTTCACAAGCTATCTTTTTTCATATATTTTGATATTAGACTAGAACTCACAAGTATACATGCACGCTTATTAGCTTCAACTATATCCTATTAATTAGCTGGACTGTGTAAATCAATCTGTGATCAGTAAAATTGTAGTGATATGGTTTATTGTTGCAGACAAATTCAAGTGGCATTTCTAATTTGCAGTTTATTTTCAGATGTCGAATCATGAAGTGGTCTGCTACCAAGAATTGCTCAAGAATTGTTCCAACCGTCGAACAGAATGAGATAATTAATGCAATTACTCGTCCAGAAATGACAACTAGGCCTCTGAAAAAAGCGAAATATGCTTCTCAAGTTAATGAAAGAAATGAAAGAGGATTAAACGTTTCTTCAAATCCAGTCCGTGAGGATTTGACAGGAGATGAAACATCTGATGCTGATCCTGTTGAAGCCATTTTTCTCGACACTATGGCCACTATCGGGAGAACCCCAGATCGCAGTGAACTGTATTTCCCTTCCTCTTCTTCCTGCAATGGTTCACATACATTAAGCTTAAATAGCATTTCCGGTGAAGATCCAACGCAGATGGCCAGCACGAGCAACAACGCTCATAATTTCCCAGAGGACATTGCTGAAAATGCACCTGCCAGTCAACCCAGTGTAGCAAGTAACTGTGTCTGTAATGCAAATAAAAATACTGCACCGAAGCAAATCAACTTTGCTCTCTGTCGATGGCAGTCCAAGCAATTGGCACAAGGAATAATAGACAACGCAATTAATAAAGTTCTAGGTGATTTGGGCATCCCTCCTAATCACAGTGAAACTGTGAACGCTGCATTTGGAGAACCAATAAGCTGGGGAAGCTATTTAAATGCACACAACATTGAAAACGAAGGTGTGGTGGAAGCTATTCGGCAACAAGGTCTACAACACAAACGTTTTGTGCAGCAGCCGTCTGGTAGTCGACCTGATGACTCCTCTAAAGCCAATATTCCATGTGAAAGTTCGGAAGAGACGATCAGGAATGGACTTGGTGATCCATCAGGAGCTACATTTTCTGAGAGCGCATTTTCAGCAGCTACCAATCTATTAGACAATGTTCCAGGAACGTCATTTGCAAGCTCTTACAGTAAAAAATCGGATATAACATCTCTTCTAAGAGCCCAGAACCCAATTTTTCAAAGCCATGATCTGTTCGATGATGTAGAAGCTTTGATGAAACCCGAGGACTTGTTGACCACCGCAGTGTCATATGCCATTAGCGAAAAAGGATTAGGAGTTTTAAACGTAAATGAATGAATTGCATTCGATTAGTTTTGAAATGTTATTTTATGCAGCTTTGAATTATTGCAGAAGTGTTTGTCTAGTTTTCATTAGTTCCTGAAAGCGGTTTGCTCTCAGTGAAGAAGTTGTGGTACAAGCTTGCGAAGGTGTGCAGTGTACTGGATAATTCACATACACGTATAATGGTTTAGTTGTGTGGCTAAATATGCATCAATTCTAATGTATTTTAACTGGTGAGATTTTTAAATAAATATGGTTGTTGGTGTAAAACGTTTTTTGTTTGCTGATTACTGCTACAGGTACTATATAATTAATTACTCAGAGCAAGTTCTAGAATGATTACAACGATCATAACTTCGTGAGTGCTTAGTTTACTCTTAATAAAAATGTTCGTTTTGGGTTTGTTGCACCTGCTCTGTTGAACCAGGGCATAGCGGAAAATGATCAGTTCTGTGATCATGTCAATACTGACACTGCTGCTGCAACAGCACTAGGGAATTTTATAGGGAAAACTACGATGACAGGAAGGATTGTAACATTAAGCCAATCAATACCAGAACGACCAGAAACAGAGAGAGCACATGCTGGAGGAGTATTGAGAGAAAACATTTCAAAAGTATTGGATTGAAACTAACAATAAGGTAAATATTGACCATTCAATATTTTAACTTTTTCACACTTCAAATACAACATAAATCGTGCAACGTTAGTTTTGTGCGGATTTAAATATATGGTACCTAAAATGAGAACTATTAAGTTCAATAATATATTGTGTGTTCTCACCCAGGTAACTATTGAGTGACAACATGTCAGAACTAAGCGGTAAAGGTCTGAGGACTCTTGTACCTACTTGGAAATCAGTTCCAATATCTACCATCCAACATTACCACATTCCTGATCATGGCAACATGGGGCTGACCATTGAAGCAAAGGACACTTTCTTAGATATACAGCCAGTGAAGGCACATTCACAGTCATCCATGGGATCCAAAATGTGTGCAATGCCGTTCATACCACCCAATGAAAACGGTTAGCATCTGTGTTAATCGCTTTTCCCAAGTCATAGGCTACTTCAAGTCTTAATAAATGTCATTGTAGGTGTTGCTGCAAGGATGCCATCAGATATGAACGATCTAAACAGTTTATCATGGCAAAAAATACTGAAAGCCAACAAGCAGCAACTAACAAAGGTATGTGTGGCGTCTGCACTCTTCAGACCCACAGATGTGATGCTTAAGAAAAATGTAAGGAATTCGATTAATTACCTTCATTGGAAAAGTACTTGTACATTATTTAGTTCCCAGATACGGCGAAGGAATTGAAGGATATCTTAAGTAAATTGTCCAATCAGGCTGATGTAGTTATAAAAATCCCACAATTTTTATATAAAATGGCAAGAAAAATTCCAGAAGGGTTAACCTCTGATGGAAAGGTATTATTTTCTGCTCCGTATATATATTACCGTGATAAGCAATAATTCTGTGCATTAATTCGTTTAATATAATGTAAGGAATACCTTTATAAATTTGTAGAATGTGGACGAATTTGAATTGAAAAATGGAGGTGGCTTACAATATCAGCCATTATTCAGACACATGCATGATGGAGTTTTACTTCATTGCACTGGAAAAAATATGGAAAAATTAGGTGTGTTTTTAAACTTATAATTTTATACTGAATCCACATATGTATTAAGCCTAAGTAAACATTTTATTTTCTTTAGCTATCTTACCAATGGACAGTGATTTGCAGAATGCAACTACTTCATACTTGATTCCTAAGTTAAACGTTTCTGCGTGCAAAACATTTCCTAGTAAAATATATCAGATTGCCAGCCAACAACTGTCGAAAACATGTACGTTTTTTTTGTAATAAAATGCTGCCAATATTATGCGCTCATCCCTAACTAAATTTTCTAATTTTTATATACCCAAGTGTTTTGTGGAATCAGGCGAGCTAACAAGGTGGATGTTGGCAAGTTAAATTTTAGTGCTGATGAAATCTCATATGACCTTATTGAAACCAAATCAGAACTTAACTATATCACTGATTTGGCTTTAAGGTAGGACTTCCAACATGCACAAGAAACGCTTCCAGTTTTTTTAGATCATAAAACGTTTTTTCTCTTTTTAATTTCAGCCCTCATATTGCTGGGGATTACATTTACATGACCGAATGTGGAATAGTCAATTTTTCAAACATGGATATGGGGTATGCTTTTATATATAGCCTAAACATAATTGCTTAGGCCAAGACTGTCAGCATTATATTTATTCACACAGCTACACCAACTCAGCAACAACGTTTGTATTATTTCTTTGCGAATTTACATAACGTAAACTACTGTTTGTTTGTTTTTGTATTCATCAGTTACAAGGTATGCAGGAAATTAATGCTGGACAGCCCTAAACCAAACACTGCTTCCTGGTCGTGCCAATTTGCGTCACATCCAAGATGTTTTGTGTGTTCGAATGACACTGATGTCATGCTTGAGGATTTAAGAGTAATTCTAAACTGCTCAGTTATGATTTGGGGTAATTTGCATTGGCATGCACTCACATAGATTATTATTTTCTAGATTGGAGTACGCCAACGTGTACCAATTTTTAATGTGAAAAGTAAGATTATGTACAAAGACGAAAAAGTACATTGCGTCAAACTTAGTCAACGAAGCTCATACCTGCATTATATTGGTACATCATATTCTCTTCATTTACTAGATGAACGATACCCAGGCCATCCTGTAAGTTACATACTGAAATAACAAAAGTAATTAACAGTGATTAGCAGTAATTAACATAAGTAATTTTTTCTTACCCAGGTTCTTACGTGGAAGCACCAAATGACCGCACCACCATTATTTTGCAGTGTTACCTCATATTTATCAAGCCAGTCACAGACTTGCGAAGCAGTAGTTATCGCTTCATATCGGTCCAACTCTAAGGAACTTGTGCTTTTCACAAACTTGCACGAAGGCAACGTAAAAACAATATCTCTTGCTCCACCTCTCCACATTTCGGCTGCGGGCGATTTTGCAAGCACCCTCCTACAAAACTGTTACTCAATTGATCCTATGATCAATATGCGGACAGACTATCCACTGTATGGCATCAGCTGCATCGCTTCTCACTTAGGACGCTTAACGGTGCTTCAACAAACAACACTGGGCGATATTTTTTACCAGGACTTCGAACAGCATGACAGAGAAAGTGGAATACCACTGGAGCTTGGACACAAACAAGGCCCAGGCTATGTCGCTTGCCAGTTAGATGATGAAGTTGTAAAGCAGGCTCTTTCGTGGGCGGAAACTGCCTTAGCTCAGATGCTCACCAGGAGAGATTCCACGGGAGATAACCAGAGCACCGTTAATGCATCCGATGCCATGAGAGGTAGTTTTCAGTTGCGTAATAGCCAACATCGCCACCATTGCTCATAAGTTGGATTTGAACATTCGGAAAAAAAAATTGTTTGGAACGCATGCCTATTACTTTTGTCTCCCTTACAGTAATGACTGCCATTCCTGACCATACTCACGGTTGCCCGTTGTGCTGTCATTGTACGAATGAAAACAGAATCAACGTCAACCTGACAGAAATCTGTTCAGCATGCAAAATCCAAATGCAGTTTGGAAAACAATTACTCGAAGTGGCAGAACACGTAAGCTGTCCTAGCTTCCATCTCAATGTTCCCGTTTTAGATCCGCTTAACAGTTTCTGCACATCCACAAATGTAATGTTTGACACTGCCAATGCTTTTTAGTTTGTAATACATGCTTTCCTGCTGAAATCCAGTTTTGTTGAAGGGTTACATGCTTGAATCTTGCAGGGTGGGGTACTAACTGGGCGGCTGCCAGAAACGTTTAACGGTCAGCAAGTTATTCCAACCGGATTGCCAGAGGGGATGAAAACCATTAGAGAAATAAGTCAGTGTAACGATCCTATGATGAAACGATTGGTAAATGAATGGATTAAGGAAGAACCTGTGTCCGATGTGGAGAGAGACTATGGCAATAACATGGAGGTGACTTCAATTATACTGTTTGTCAATATGGTGTATTTTGCAGTTTTTTTAAAATGTATAATGCCACTTGACAATATTTATTGCGTTCTAAAGATAGGTTTAAACTTTTATTCCTAATTAGGTTAATTCGGAAAGTGGATTTTTAAGCATTGCTTCTGCTGCACATTCTACACACTCCATGACCTTGGATAAAGATTCTGTACCTAACATGTTTATAACGCCATTGGACTCATTGGAGAGCTCAAACATGTTCAACTCGCAAGAAATGCAATTACCTTCAAGTTCATTTCCATATCCCTCCACTTCTGGGGCGACGTATTTCAAGCAAAACGAGCCAGTGTTCAACGTAGACAATATGGATGAAATTATTGTTTCGGAGGATCCCTATTTTGCCATGACCCAGAAAATGGTTACTGGACAAGGGAATTCCACCAAAGACCAAACAAGTAAAGAAAAATCAAAATCATACTTCAGAGGAATGACAGATGAGGGATTTTAAAGTGATTTACTGTCAAGTTGTGAACAGTATTTTTGTTTCATCCCATCATGAGTGTTGCAAGTTTTCCAAACAACATGCCTGGAAGCAAGAAGATAATTAACATTTTTTTACTATAAAGTTGAAATGCTAAATGTTCCTGTAAGTGTGTATTTGCAATAACTAAATTGAGATCAACCAATTTCATTTTAATTTGTCATCATTTTATATCAAGACACTTATTTGAAAGAATAAACCAAAAATTTTTAAACTTACCAGTTGGTCCAAATATTTTTATCAAAGGTAATGGAGAATGCTGAAACGTCTTGGAGCCCCCGATATGAAGAAAAGTACTTCTTGCAGAGTTTTCATGTCAACCTTTACTTTCAGCATACGTGTAATTCTTACTGATGACAATAGTAATATTCAAGTTTTACTCAAAATTGAGATTTTCAACTTTAACTTGGATTCTAACAAATTTCTGATTAGCATATTAAAGTGTTGAATACAACACTGAATCCTTAATTGATATCACTGCAAAACATCCTAAACTGAAAGATTTAAAGTAGATTGCACAAAAAACTGCAATTTCAATTACGTATAAGGTTACGTTTTTATTTACAATTAATCACAATGTTGAAATGCTGATTGAACAACATATGCAGCAGATCGAGGAAGATGTGGTGAATGTGATTCACAACCTTATAAGGAATGTTATGGGTATTTTAAATGACCAAAAATAGAGTGGCGCACAAAATACACATAATATGATTTTTACCACTTAACGCTGTTCGATTTTATTTTGAAAATAACAGGGCATTTGGGAATCTGCCGTGAAAATTGTTATTGAAAGCGCATTACCACGCTGAGGCATCGTAACCACTTGTTTAGGGCTATTGGCAATCAGACATTTTGGGTTTGATACAGAAATAAGGATGGTTATGAGAAGAAAAAACACACACGACAATAAAGTTAACCACTGATCACGTAAGATTTCTTAAAACCGCAAACTAAGAAATACAAAAATTCACACATGACAAGAACGCGAAATGCACTACGAAAAATCACGGCGAAACTCCACTAAACCAAGAATTGAATTAACGAAAGTGAAATATCAACGATCGGTAGCCTACAAATAAGTTAAATAGTAGTTAAAATGCTTAAAATGCGTATAATAGTAATGTCAAAGAAAGGGGCACAGGGGATCAAGTTGATGCCTGCCAAACAAGTGAGTAAAAACCAGACTGGAGAAATAACATCACGAGAATGGACATGTTATGAAGAAAAAGAGTTTAGACAAATACAATAACAATGGGAGATGAGTTTCTTTCGTAGTCTGGAAGCAAGTTCTGAATGACACTTAATAAGAAATGACGTAATAACTGAGAGGTTAGGGTACAAGGATGAGGTTTTGAGGAGGGGAGAAATTAAAGGATATAACATTAAGACCCGTTATTAAATTGGAAACCTGCTGGTTCCTTGTTGCCCTGCTATGTAGAGCGCTTAAAAATTCACCTTATGTATAGAAAGTAATTACACACAAATCTGCGGCGTTTAAATTGCTCGCAGGTTTCAAGTATAGGCTGACAGACGCACTCTTCGCTTTTGTTAAATCCAATTAAAATCTAATTTAACGAGCTGTTAAATTAACGGGGAATCTCCCACGCACACGGACAACGCAGCAGGGAGAGCAATACTGAAAATGGACTTAACTAACATGAAATTTAAAATTATAGCAAACAATTTGAGGGTTGTATCGATCCACATCTACTGTTAACATCCATCATCTTTCAGTTGGTTAAAGCAGTGACATTTTTTGTGCAAATTTAACACGAGCTATCAAGAAATACACGTACATTTAAAACTGACCTTATATTATTTTCCCTATTACAACAGACTTCCGATTATCCGGGGTCGGATTAACCAGTGGATTATCCTGCGTTAGTTAGATATAAATGATGTACTACAATTACTGATTTTTATTTTGTAGTTTATTCCGTCAAATTATTGAGATTTTTTAATATTTCGGAATACTCGGGTAACTATATTTTCCCAACTCCCATTCATATTTATTTTGGTTCGGAAACTGATATACTTGTTCTGTCTTTAAAAGGTGTATATAAGGTACATATTTAGTAAAATTACGTTTCAAGAAGTTAATATTGATCATTTTTGCAAATATGTGTGATATTTTTGTAAAAATTAAAATTGTCCTGTTTACGCTGGAAAAAAAATACATATGGCGATAATTCATAATCGATTTAGAAGATAATCGCCATAAAAGAATATTTTCATATTTCGAACCAAATGTAAGCGACTATTTTGAAGAACAAGTGAGGTCAGCTTCTAATGACATTCATCTAAATCGGCCCTTACGGTCAAGAAGTTAAATGCACCAAGCTACTGCCTAATTTCCAATTATACTTCGCTTGCTTTTCATTTAATTCACACTAAACAGCAACCGATTCCTATTATTAATACTGGTAATTATCGCATACTTTACGGGTAATGTGTGCCTCAGTTTTTTGTTTGTTTCATAACTAAAATGTACCAAAGTTGTTTAGTATGCTAAAGTTATGTACAATTAGCAGATTTGCTGTCAGTTTCCCAGAAATCTTTAAAAATTTGTTATTCGCTTATTTTAGCTCTCATGTAGTCGTTGTATTGCTAATAAACGCTAACAATACTTCAGTCAAAATTTCGAACAAATAGGTTACTTATATAGAACAAATAAATGGCATTTATAATACATTTTCAGATTACACAATCACTCCGGTGTCTTTCATTTCCGTTTTAAACTAAAACAGAAAAGCTAACGTAGCTGACGCAATCTAGCACTACATCTCTCTACGTGTAAAATTAAGCACCATTGATTCGATATGATGAACAATTTCAGACGTATTTCCTTCATGACAAATAACTACCCGTCGAATTAAAACCTGGCTGTCTAACCAATTTCGTTATACACGACCAGCGTGATCGACTCGAGTAATAATTATAATAATAGTAATAATATTATTAAGGGTAATAATAAGTATAATAATGGTTATGATAATACGGATTACACCTTACAACAGTCTAATCAGAAATCGGGTTTCATCCGTTAATTCAAACATCTAAAAGTGAATCTCTAAACGATCAATGATCCGGATGAGGAAGATGGACGAGCACAGCTACTACAAATACAAACTGTTTTGGGTTTTGTTTTTTAAAAAAAATTGACATTCAAACAGAAGTATTCCAGTTGGTAAATGAAAATGACCTAAACTAGATCACAAAATCACACGAAGCACGAAATTCCAGATTCCATGCTATGGGGTTGTTCACATTATACAAAGAATGTATATATTTATAAGCATATTGTTCACCATCGAAATGATGAACTAATTAAGCGTCATCGAAGTACTTTTCGGGAATTCCCGCGAATTGCCACATGTATCCTCCGCTCTCCCTTCTATGATTATTTGTTTGCTTGCTCTGCACTTTTGTTCCTATGCAATTCAGATATCTCAAAAAAAGCATTTTACCCCACAATCTATTGTCTATCGAAGCTAATAGTTTGCCAATTTGTCTTAGGTTCGCATTATAACGACCACCACCCTTCTAATAAATGCATGAAGTGCATGATGGTGGTACGAAATTCAAAAGCAGGTTCGTGAAAGTTTGAGCCCCAGGTTTTGCCAATAAAGCTCAGATTCAAAAAAACCCTTTCAATTAGCAAAAAGCTGATACTTCGAATTCGACTCGATACTTTATCACCCAATTGTACAATTATTCGTTAATAATAACGATTACCATATTTTCAGGGTTTCCATACAGGAATTGGTAAGGCAAAACTAATTGCATTAAAAATAATTTAAGGACTTAAATGTTTTAAATACGTTAGCGTAGGTCGTTTCAGCACACACTTTAAACAGAATTATGAAATTATGGATACGGCTTTTTATTTTTAATTGCTTTTGAACTTGTTGGTTCTTCAGTGCTTTTCAAGTACTTTAATGAACTGAAGTTATCCTGCTTGAGGATTTTTTTAAAACTGTAAACGGACCATTCATGTCCGAACACGCATATTTGAGCTCAAGTTTGAGCCATTATTTTATGAGCTCAGTTTATAAAAACTGCAATAAGATTTAAAAACTAATCAGAAGTTGATGAGCAGCTGTTAATTATATTAAATTCTGTTCCCAAACGCAAAAATTGTAGTCCTAATTAATGATACTTGGAAACTTTACTTACGATACAACTATATGCGTGATTGTCTTGATAATTCTAGGCTAGATACAAACGGGGTAATAGCGTGCTTTAGATAACGTTAGGAGGTTTATCAAGATATCTGACTATATATCCATGGAATTGTCTAGAATTTCACCATTCGAACTCATCATAAAACCATTATAAAGCCAACATGGCGAGAAGTGGGTTATTCTGATAGTACCAAAGGGGCAATTAGATAATAGCTCCGAAATAGTTAAATTTTTTTGGGGTTAATTTTTAAGAACGCCACTCATAGTTTGTAGAAAGACTTTCATTTGGCCAGTATTCCTAAAATATATCAGCTAATTGATGTAGCCTACAGCTGCATTTTGGAAAAACGCAACATGTTGCATAAAAAACACGATTAAGTAATGTATGTAAAATAGGGACTGTCCATAAAAACGAATTAAAAAGTCGATTTTTGATCTAGGCTTACTTCAACACCCTTAAGTGCTTTATCGTCTGGATTCGACAACCTCATGCGTGCTATTTGAAAATTAATGCAATATGTGCACTTGAAACACTATTATCGATCGCAAAACTTACAAATAAGTCAAATAACATTTGCTGTCTTGTTTATGGGCAATCTAGCATTGCAATTGTGCATGGCAAGTAAGCTTACTTCAAAAACTCGAGGGAGTTGCTTGCACAATAACATTCATGTCATGTTATAGTTATTACATTACGATGCAATTTAATGAGTATGAGGTAAAATACATTTACGTTACAAATTAAATTGCAGTGTGCTTTCTTGCAGCGCCATGGTGCAATGCAAGGTTGGCTACAAAAAACAAAACGAGACCAAATTTATTTTCCCCAGTGTATATATTGGTCGTCAACTAGAGTCTCCGTCTTTTCATAATTTCAAAATGTTCCGTTTATATATAAAAAAATTAAATAAATTTGAAAAAACCCCAACCTTTATGCACCCCGCAATGCTCGCTGCATTGCAGGAAAACCCGTTTTTGGCATTTGCATAACATTTCTTTATAATTTAATTTTTTTACAAATAAACAGGACATTCTGGAATTATAAAACATAACGGATATCCTGGTGGTCGATCATTTCTACTCTGGGAAAATAAATTTAGCAAGTATAATAAGTATTTTAAGCCAAAACGTGGGCGTATACTTTTGGATTAGAATTAAATACTGTTTAGGTAGGTGTGTGTGCCCCTAGATCATCATAATCATTTGATTTTAGTGAGCCCTCACTGATAAATTTACAAACAAACTTTATGGACATCTCCTAGTGTACATTTGGAAACTGGTCAAGAGTGGTGCTTGCCATAGTCGTAGACAAATTTCGGTCCTTCAATTCCCAACATAAAAATTACAAGCAGAAAGCGATAGG
>JAQIXS010001866.1:0-26287 GCA_034700785.1 Rossiulus vilnensis | reverse complement strand
AAGAATTAATCAGCACATGCAACTCCTAACCATCAAATGAATTAATCAGCACATGCAAATATGGGCTGTACTCAACACCCTGAATCTGAAATTGACTTTGGCAGCACCATTTAAGAACAACTAAGAGTAATTATTACAAGTGCAAGAAATAAGATGCTCGCAAACATAGTTTTATGCACTTAAGAGCCATAGGTTCTCTCGTGTAAATTTAACATATGGAGTAATATTTGGTTGTGACTAAATTAAGGTAATAAATAGTCATTTGAATAAATTCGTGCAATTTATCATGTGGTCCATAAAATTACACATATGTTGGATTGTTCTTAAAACATTGTTAAATACTCCAGGTTACATTCTTTGAGCAAATACTTCCATATAATTTTCGTCGAGAGGATATGTCCATGTGAAAAGTTTGTGTTGGGCTGATATACATATATGTAGTTTTTTTTCTTTTTTGTTTTCGTATTTGTTGTTGACCCTATCTTATCAGGTAAGTATTTTCATCAAATAAAACGTTAGCTCAGTTTCGTTGTCACATGCATGTATTTGCACAGTTATGCATTGTCTTTAAAGACAAGCATGCGCTTAGTAAAATTGCGTTGAACGTCTATATAGCAGCTTCAGCAAAAACAGACGTTGATGAGGAGCGCCTAACAAGCCTAGCTGATGGCAAACTCTTCAGGAACCACAATCCTGCGCTTAATTTGGTCGTTCGCTAATTTGACAATTAGGTGAAAGCGTACATTAATATCAAATTGCTCGGAATAACGTTAACGAAGCCGAGTGCACACACTTTAACCCTTACAACAATTCCAGAAACAGGCTGATAAACCCTCGTAATTGTATCGGCGCCTCCGCAAGGATAATTAGCGGATCAGATGCGATGGCGGGTGGGGAAACAAAAAAGTACCGAGCATTCCTCGGCGTGGTAACAATAATTTCATCTTGAAATTCAAAATCACTGCTGTTGAAAAGAAAACACGAATAAAGGGTTTCATTCCGATTGCTCCTTTGTATCTGAGAAAATGAGATGCAGTGGGAAGAAATGCCATGTTGATTAAATAAGCCATCGCAATGAGAGGAAAAGATAGGTTCTCTTTATAAAACATGGTTGAATTGAATTATCACCGCATGCAGAGTAGTTCGTGGATAATTAATTTTAATTACAACAGCGTGTATAATACCGTGGAAACGGGCAGCCCTGCGATGGAAGTTCGTTTGCGTCTCTTCCTAATCGAATTACAAAGAACTTAAATGAATTTGGCCAGCTCCAGTGAGTATCTAATTTGCACAGAAATGTCCCCAAAATTATAGTTAAATCAATTGGCTTGGAATTAATTATGCAGTGCCAATGAATGCAGTTAGAAAAGTTCGTTAATTACAGTATCTATTGGGCAGACAAAACAGGGCAACCTACTTTTCAAAAGATACATGAGAAGCAAAATGTGTCACACAGTAAACATTTATTGCTCATTATTTGCCTCTTAACCCCTTCTGATTAGCTACTTTCTAATGTAAAAACATGCAAGTCCGCCAGGCCTCATGTTTTATGGCAGCATTTCGGCCCTTTTGGGTCATTTAAAAAAAATAATGTTGATAATGATTACGCCAAAGGTAAACTTTATTTTTTTTTTAAAAAAAAAGAACCCATGAAGCTTTCTTTCGGTGAAACTTCACGAAACTATATCAATAACATGTTCTAAAAAAACTACATACATGCAACACAAAGCAATATTGTAAAACCAGTGTTGCAATGTTGTAAAATTAAGTATTTAAGCATAAATTACATGTAAAATCGTTTATTGTAATAGACGTATTCGCCTACCTTAAATTTAAGGTAGCTGTATTGACTCAAATGTTTACCTGAAATAAAAAATATATAATTGTAAAACGAAAAACAGAATATTCTAATACGAAGAACGACATGAAACGTTTGTTCTTCAGGGTTTTTGTTTCGACCAAAAAATTCGCAGCAGCACCACCACCATGGCAGTAAAGTTAGAACAAGTTCACAGCACAGTTATCAGGTGTAGGAATGTTAAATTAAAATTAAAAAATACTCTGAATGACCATATACATTTGTCAAATGATCCCGAAGATCAAAGCGAACATTTGATAAATCTGTAAGAAAAAAATAATGAAAAAAATCACGATTTCGGGAACATTTGTTTTTAGAGATATAATCCCTCAAAACAGTAATGGAAAAATCCAAATAACAATGGAATTGTATATCACATGGGATAGCATTATTTATTCTTCAAAGTACAAAAGCCTTGGGAAGTTTGACCTAAGACCCTGCTTCCATCCAGACGCCTGTCAAATTCCTACAATGGTTTGTTGCGCAGAAGAATAAACCTACCACATGCAATATATAGCATATATATATGCAGTAAAGTCGTTTTCCATGAATACTGTACTGTCATTACTGTCATTGTGCTTTAGCTCTTGATGGGCAAACACTGTTTGCAGTGGTGCATTGCAAGAAAAACATTGTGGTAATGTACCAAAGAGGTTACGTGCAGGTCTTAACAAATGTTAGAAGACATTGAAGCAAAAATGCGATAAGAATCAGAAAAAAACAGTCCGTTTTATGTCCACAAATAACTTGGTGAAACAATAAAAACTCAAGTCAGGATATAGTCAAAAACAGTTTCGAACCTGATTCTTTTGATGGGAAGTATCGAAGCCCTATTGCTAACTCACTCAGAGAACTTGAAAGTGAAAAGTTTATAATACGAATTGAAGAAGAATAACGATTTATAAACATATTGAAAAGTTCATCAAACAACTGTGGAAAAAATTGCATTCAGAAGTTATGGATTTCATTATAATAAAATGTCTTTCTTTATAAAACAAAATCACTCTACTAATGCTCAAATGAAACTGACACATATTAACTACAGCAGCCAGATTTAAAAAATTGTCCTACTAAGTTTAGAATTAGTGCCTTGTTAGCCAGCTACTTTTTTATGACGTACTCGAAAAATGCGATAAAAAGCAGCACTTAAACTAAGGAAAAATTGACGAGCGTGATCGATGTGAAAATTTATTCATTCTGCCAGAAATCTTTTTCTAATGCCACCAGCGAAAAAGCAAGCAGTCAAACGGAAAAAATGATGGATTTAATAAAAAAACATATATACAGAAAATAAGATTAGGTATCTGTCAGAGTGTATATGAGAATGTTGAACTCATCTTGTCACGCATGATTTATTCTTATCGAAATAAAAGCGCTTAATATATTTGAGGCATTTATAATAGCAATGACAGGGGCAAAAATCAAGAAGTTCATATCTAGTTTGACAAACATTTATACCTTACAATGTGAATAATAGAAGCATGCCACTGTTTGAAGCTAACTTCGAGCACTTTGTGATTCTTTCAGATTTATCTGTTCACTAAAAATGAGGTTGCACAAATGTCTTTCCAATAAAAACCAATCTCACATATCTGATTTAAAGGCTCATATATCAAAATTGTTTAATTTTAAATGAATTGTCGGTGTTTTTATAGAGTTTTCAGATATTTGGTTAAAAACAAATAGTCTTGTATTTTTAACTGCATTTTAATTTAAAGCCTTAAATCCATTCACTTTCAAAGTATGTTATTCATGCAGACTAATGAAAAACACCTTCATTACCCTGTTTCATGACTAATGATGCTCAAGGGCAAGGGACAGCAAACAAAGGACAAATCATTAGATGGAAACATCAAAGAGATTGTCTCTGCAGTTAAATAAAGTAGCCAAATAACAACTCGAAGCACTACGAATGTTGTTTATGTGAAGATCACAGAAAATGAAGATTTATGAAGCGAGATGCCCAGACGGGTTTAGTAATCCCGATGGCAAATTATGCAGTATGGATTGTCGCGATTGTTTACATATGATTTGAAAGTGCGTATTCCACCTTTAATCCAAATAAACAAAATTTATATATACCGAAATCTATACCTCATGAAATCAGACACGCGGACGAAAATAAATAAGCGCCATCTGGTGAGTGGCTTGTTTATACTTTTTTAAGCTTCTTAGTTTTCCCTGTGCCGCTATTATTTAAGGCAAGCTTTACATGCAAAGTATATTCCGTATAAGCGTCATTACAAAAAAGACTGTTAAAAAACTAAAATCTGAACCAGGTTTCTATCGTAAAGGTAGTCTTCTGCAATTTTAGAATGTTTTAAAATAATAAACTAAGACATCCAAAAAAGGATTCCATTTAGAAAACAAAAACATTACTACCATGTAAGAAGTCAGTAAACAACAAATTAAATTAAATTAATTTAATTAAATGGTAAACTAAGCACATTAGGAGTGTAAGACTTTCAGCACTTTAGTCTGAAACTTCTGAAAGTTTGCTCAAAATTGACAAAAAAATCATCGCTGACTTTATTTGTTCAACTAAAGATATTGTCAATCTAGATCGGTGAAAGCAATGTACGTAAAAGTTTTAATTATCATAGTGCTTTTAAAGACCATGTCTGGGTTATTTTACTCCAGAAAATTGCCATCCTTTCTGATGTAATCATAAGTAAATCACCCTTTTTGTATGCAAAACTGCCATATCGCAAAAGTTGGCATGTTTAAAGTTGGCCCACTTTTGATGCAATGAAGCGAGTGTTTACGATTGGTGCATATCGCTTTAGTTTCTTGGCGAAACTCTGATGATGCCAATTTCTGATATGGCCTAGCTAGTTGAACGAAGAGAAAGATATCAGACGCCATCTCTTCAAAGAAATGTGTTAGTTTTATTGAAATGAGGTTCATGCACGCTGAAAATTTCTAACGACAGCAAACTTCTTACTCGATAGGATTATACATTGTTGCCAATTTATTGTCATTGTAGTTGAAGTCTCAGCAGCCGTCTACGATCTCCTTAGGGGTGCACGGTTCAAGAAACGACGACGTGAAAATTTTATAACGACGTACTTGCATAAGAACATTCAGCATGAAAGGGACATAAAACACGACTTGTTATCAAATGTAGAACAGCGCCATTTGGCACAGTCGCTTATGTGCGGACTTCTGAGTCAAAGACTAGAAATCTATTACGGCCCATCTGATAAAAGTCTTAGTCTGCCATGTTAAATGACAACTCATAAGTGGACAAGTGCAGAATAGATAAACTGGATCCACAAGCTTTTTTTAGTGCTATATAAGTGTCATTTAATGGGAATTTACTTTTAAAAAATATTCAAAGATGACACCTTTCCAATAATTTGCTAGGCGATCAGTTACCTCTATGAGTGAAAAAAAACCTAAAAATGCACCTATGCTTAACAATGACCGGTATTTTATGGACACGATGGGAAGATCACAGAAATTTTATATAGAGAGCACTCATAACCAGGAAGTCAACTGAGCCCTAGGGTTTAACGTCTTCAGAGTAAAGCCGAAGTACATGTACATGACCGTTTGCACCATTGCAGGCTAAATGCAAGGTTAGATTAACAGGGATTACCTATAAATACAACTTAACTAGAGAGCCAATAGATTTTTTGTTGCCCGATTTTATTAGAGGGATTTTTAACGCTGCAGAAACATTGAGATTTCCTGTTGCAGCTAGAAATTCTGAAAAATTGCATTATATTACAAATCTTAGATGAAACCTTAAGCTTGCTTAACTGCTAACCAGCTGTAGTGCAATGATTTTCCTTGGATAATTACATGTAGAAGTTTACCTTGGGTTTTGTTTACCTTTTGTTGGTGCAACCTGCACACATTTTTTACAGAAGAAAATATTTATCATCGTAAACCTGTCATTATGAGGCACTTATGAGGCATTCAATTTTAAACTGAAAGCTTAATTAAACTTACAGCACGTCTAGGGAAGAATTTAAAGTTTTTCTATATTTAAGTCGTGTTCCATGATAATGCTCTAATGAACACATTATACAATAACTTATCAGTAGGATGGTATAACATGCATGCTTTAATCAAAGTCAAATTATTGTTATATTTAACAGATTTCAATGATAGGTGAGTTACACGGGATACTCGGAATTACTACATTCAAAATCTATTTTTACATATAAATTCCGAGCAACTAAAACGGCATTAGAAACGAAATGCCAATCATAAATGCCAGAGATAAGTGCTCTTATATATCAAGCCTCATTTTTTAATTGACGAGCTCAACAAAACTACTTAGCTTGAATACGCTATGCCCTGTAGCATTGAATAGTTCTGACATTTATAGGTTCGCATTTTTATGAGAAAATGTCAACTCGGATGTGTAACGGCTTCTGCAAAACTATGAACTGATTATAGAATGTCATCGCAATGGTAGACATTTTACTTATAAAGTCATAAAAAATGGAAAACTAAAAGTGCATTTGAGGGGAAAAAGTGCATTACGCCACAATGGAAAAAGTCCATGATATCGAAAAATTGTAATAATGGAGAAACGTGAGCTAAAAATTCATTCACATACAGAATAAATGTTGCAAAATGAACCTGATTGCCGGATAGACGTTATATATATATATATAACGTCTATCCGGCAATCAATATATATATATATATATACGTTAGCTAAAAAAAGAAATCAAGTACTTTCATTGCCATTTAAAATCTTTAATAATTTAAAGGGCTGTTACTTTGTATAGAAATGTTAATAAAGTAATATGACACAAAGTTATCAATAAAATACAACACATTGCTAACAAAGTTTAATTAACTTTTAATTAAAATTAGTTTCTACATGTCGTTAGAAACAAGAGGCTTCAACTTCAGTATTTCAAAATATTTTTAAGGACAAATGGTTTTTGCTAGTTGCTTATTATTTTGAAAATGTAGTTACATTGGGCAAAAGAGATCCTCAGTGTAGTTTGACAATCTGAGTTTGATATAAAATCCTAGCTATCCCGATATCATATTCGCATACAATAGAAGAAACTATCTAACCAAAAATGGATACGCAAATAATGGAATTTTCAAGACGTACACTGTAAGTAACCCTACACCACTGAAGCTATAAATCTATGTCTTAAAAAAGTAAAGGTCCTTATGTAACGACTAAGCATAATTCTATAGAAACCTCAAGACTATCTGCAAAAATTTCATCTTTATAGTAATGAACATAATCCGCAAGTGATCATTAGCGAGCCTGCTGCCAACGGCAGTTTTTAATTATTGTTAAGACCTTAATGAGCGGTTTGAAACAATATTCACAACCGAAAGCATGCGTTCAAGCATAAAAGTGAAATTAACGAAGAAAATGTGTTTACAACCCCACATGAGCCTTGCGTTAATTTACAGAATGCTGGCACTTCAAAACCAACGACTCTATGATGAATCCCATAAAAGACATTAAAAGTAGCGCTGAGGACATGAAAAAAATTGTATTTAAATAATTTTTTATTCGCTAAAAAAATCAATTAAAGATGAAAGTGCAAGATTTTGCATGATGAAAGCATGTAGTTATTTCACATTCACCCGATTTAATTAATTTTTTTTATAGTATCTACCTGTTTTTTTTCCGAATTTGAGTACTCACGTTAAAAAAATTATTAAAAACGGATGTTTGAAATATTCGTTTAAAATGGATGACAAAAACCACTAAGATTAACTTGATGCTTGTCAAAACGCTTGTAAATGTGCATTAAAAAGTATTCGTTTTTGTTTATTATAGTCAAAATGTGATTAACTGTTTAACACCGTAATTTCACGTGTTTTAATATTTTTCAAGTAATAATGCATTTTGAGAAAGAAAAAGAAAATGGAAACCGCTTTGCGGCAATTAATATGAGACAATGGTGAAACAAATTAAATACAAATTTCATATAAATAATTATACATATATTAACCAACTGGATCAATTTTCTTATTGGACTATTAAGGTTTCTGACCAACATCAATTTTGTGATTTATAAAAAAGCAGCATAAAAATGAGACGAAAAAGAACTCCAAAATTGTAGCAATAAATTAAGCGTAAAACATTTTAAAATATTATATAATACAACTTTAAAAAATTAAAGTCTGACAATACTTCACGCTTTGTTACAATGCCTTATAAAACTCACAGCAAAGTATCAATTTACGATAGCAAACTTGTGCCATCAACCATCAATTTTAATCAACATAGCTTACATAGAGTACGCAATTATGTAAGCTAAGCATTTCAACCCTGATAGAATAAACGTACGGTTTTGTATAAATGTTAGGTTTACAAAGGTACAGAAGTGTATGAAGATTGGAATTTGTTTACACGAGAAAAATTCGTCTCCACACACCCAAAATAGATTTCAATGTGTTACACGTCATGTAGATAATCGCTCAAGGGATATACTGTACCTTGGAAAGCTTGCTATGATGCAGTGATTGCATGTCTTTCAAGTACACAATCCACGTGAGAGTAAATATATATTTATCCAGATTGGTCGCTATGGATAGCTTATTTCCAAGAAGCCACTGCATCAAAAAACCAACTGGTTCAACATGTGTGTTTAGATGAAATAGTCATTATGAGATACATGTATGTAAAACTGCCATTATGGTAATGCAAAGGAGGATAAAAACTTTGTGTTTAGTTGGATAAAGCTTTCATTTCGGTTTTCGTTCGGCGACTTAAGCTACACTGTATATGACGCACGCAGGGTATGATTCAAGCCTTAGAGATCATGATTAGCATATGGAACATTTGGTTTTCAAATATAAGCAATTAGTAATGCATTTTGCTTACTGAATTTAATACATTGTCAATGCTTAAATCTGGTTACTGGACTGACAACAAATTTTAAAACTTTAATTGCATCCACTAATAATGTACGTTCATTAAGTCAAATGTAATAACGTACTGTTACAAGGATCCATCCATATCCATAAGATTATTCGACCAATTCGAATATACAACGTTTATTTGTTTTATGGAGAAAATCATTTTTGTGGCTGGATTTTATCCAGCTCTATAAAAATATTATTCAACAGAATATGTTTCGAAATCATACATTTATACATTTATAACAAGACATGACTTTGTGTTAATAATCTATGAAAAATAAGGTCAACGAACTTAATGTTCTATAACATGTCATTTATTTTAAAATGAACGCTGATAACACTTTGTTTTAGATTAAAATTTGGTGTCGTGCTAATCTTCTCTTGTGTCATTCCAACTTCAGTATATGACACGCAAAATCGTAAAGCTTGGAATTTCATGTCATTTAAAATAGAAAAAAGTCGGAACATGTACTGCCCCTAAACGAATTTAAACGTTTTCAGCCCTTGCATCTTCCTTTTTTACGTTCGAATCACGTGATAGGAGAAGAAAGAATGAGGTCGGTGTATAAATTGTTTTTTTTTAAGATTTACTTCTCGCTGCTTACGTTTTCCACGAAATGTTTGTTCAATGTATGTGATGAATTATATAAAATTGCGTTATGAACATGCCTTAGTATGTCTCGCATTTATTGTTTCAATTAATAAAAGTTATAAAATGCGAAGGTTCCTTCTCCTTTATGTTTTATTGTTTGTTATTATTTTAAATCAATGGGTGTCATTAATTTAAAGGGTGTATTGAATCTCATATTTTATTAGCTATTAATCCTTCATTGCCGAGCTGAAAACAGTAATTTCCATCAACGCACGCTTCAATTTGATCATGGACTGGCATTAAATCATATCAAAACAAAATAAAGAGAAATTCCTAAATGATCCTAATTAAAATGGCTTTCAACAGCTTGCTCAGGTTACACTCAATGCAGCTGACTCAATAGCATACAATCAGAAGAGAAATTGATTGCAAAGATTAAGCATACCACAAACCACATAAAAGAATTGTGTATAAGTAGTCTGTATAAACGGGCTATAATTTTCAATGCACGTATGCAATGGTTAAGGCGTTCACCCTAAAGCCATATTATTGTGGTGCTCAAATGTATTCAATTCTAATATGCTTCCATTTACAGCTCAAAGAAACGTGTTACTGTTCAGAAAAAGCTCTAAGGCGACAGATTTCACAAATGTCTTTTTAAGTTAGCGTGAAGGCATAAATCGGTGAAAATACAAAAAAGAAACGCACGGCACAGGAGCTATTTGCAAATCTAATTTCAAACCAATGGTAGCAGTAATCGATCCACACAATTTGAGGTGATGTATGATGATAGGATCATTTATACAATTTCAAAATAGACCAATCAGCCATAACCAAAAATGGAACAAATTATAGGTATTGCGAGATGGCCATTAAATATTTCGACCAGACAATCTCCACCAGTCAATCTCCTTCTAATTTTGATGCATTTGCTATGGATGTAATCAATGTCAACAATTTCCAGGCTTTTGGCTGTCAAATGACAGTGAATTTAATACTATACAAAGCATCAACGATAGACGTATTTATGGACGGTTTATGAACACAGACAAGATGTCACTCATCACAATTACAAAGCTAACAGACAAAACAGTTATGGATTGATTCAAACACGATGTGAATGGCATTTAAGAAAGAAGACACATGCGATGGTTTACTGCAGAAAACGAAGCGGAGATTGTTCCTCCATCAACATAATCGGATTTCATGTAATTCTATTATATGATAACAAAACTTGCCACCAAGGTCGCACCAGGATTGTTTTTATACCTTGCGACAATTTTAGGGCATAACATTTCCGAAGTTAACTTCGGCATTCGAGCTTTTCTGTTTGCTAATAACTTATTGGTTTAAATTTTTAAGGAAGAATTGGCATGTACATACACATGTATACTACTAATACAGTTACAATATATCCAAAAACAGTTGGGATACACTTTTCTAATTTAACGTTAACATTTTGCTATAAGGTGTTACATAGGTCAGGGATGCCCTAAAAAACTCAACTTTATGAAAGAAACTTTTTATAAGATAGCATAAGAAATTAAATCATTCAATGCTGAACAAGTCAAGTAATGGTTTAGTTTAATATATTTTAACAAGTAAACTAAACTGCTGATGAGTATGCGACATGATAAGAATCAAAAGAGATTGGGGCATTCACAAATTGCTATCGAAGAACATAACGCCGTACTACAGTGTATTTTGAGGCTTCTAACACCCTGTATAGGTCGAAGATATTTATGATAACATCCAGCATATTCCGTTCATTTGTCCATTCGCTTGTTTCGACGCCTTTTCAAATTTGCGTATCGCGCATGATTGCACATAGTGAATTGGTGCTGCCGAATAATATGCATCGGCATTTCAAATTTGTCTTTCAGAACGTGCGCAAAATGAACATGAGCATCCTCGAGCATCCTTTCATCTTTTCTATGCAATATTCCAAACTTCCAGTACTTAACGTTCACAAATGCTAATGCCCATAATAGACGTTTCACCGAGGAATTCTCATTCCATTCAACTTATTCAATGCCAGTTGAGATCTTGGGATACTAGGGCGAATTATAAACACCTCATAATATTGGCGCCTTTAAACAAAAGATGTTCTTAAAGACGTTCCCACTAACTCAGACGGGGAATGTCATATTATATTGGATTTTTTTTGAT
This sequence comes from Rossiulus vilnensis, assembly GCA_034700785.1. Lineage (NCBI taxonomy): Eukaryota > Metazoa > Arthropoda > Diplopoda > Julida > Julidae > Rossiulus > Rossiulus vilnensis. The sequence goes on along the minus strand of JAQIXS010001866.1, from coordinate 14,807 downwards.
CAAAATATCTTGTATGGGTACCTGTGCATGCCCACAGAAAATAATAATCCCCGAGTAAAGCTGAATTTTGCACAATATATTGACGTAGCTGGAAGTCACATGGCCTTTTATGGGAAAATCAAATAAAGCAGATCGATGTTCTGGGTGAGCATATCACATTATAGATCAACAAGCCTTAGATGCATATTTGTTCATTTGCGCATAACGTGATTATGAAATAGGGTGAGGTACAAGTAACTGACAAAATGCCCGTTTTCATTTGAAGCAATGACCGAGTCAATGGCCATGGGGATATTGTCAAGCCAAGAAGACAGCTAGCATGTCAAATGGAATATTGCATGCTTCGAAGGAAAAAGCTGAATTTTCTGTATCATCAATTAGTCATAAGATATCAATTTCTGTCAACATTCTCATAAATATTTCTTCGAAAGCAATAGGCCATTATTCCTCAAAGTAATAACATTTAAAATATAAGTTTGGAAAACTATCTACAGTGCATGTATTACAATTTTATGAAACCTTGTTGTATTTTTATTCAATCGCCTGATGACCAGAAGGACAAATAAGTTCACAAAGCTATGCTCAAACCCTGCTACCATCTAAAATGTTTTTGGAAGTTGATATCGTAATACAATACGACAAATTTACATCGTTTAACAATCGTGTAATGAATAGAATTACTTATAACTTAACGTGAGCCCTCATGCTCTGTCAATTAATCAAGAATTAAATTTTCTTATATTATTTTAAACGCAGTTTAATATTAAACAAGCCACGAACTATCATATTATAAATGCTAACCAGTTAAATTTTAACGTAAATGTAAGGAATTATTAATGAGAAACCAGATTTATACGAGAAAGACGGAAGACTCCCAAAATGTGTATATTTAGAATAACAAACTATTACATTCGTACTTTTATTTATGGAAATAGTTTCAGAACTAAAATATATATAAGTAAATGCTTGCCTTTAAATAACACATAAAATCCTAACTATTTGTACTAAAAAATAATATCCCTTTTGTCTAGGCTATTGATCAGGATGATATTTATATACAAAGGATATAAACGGGTTTTTTTTAAAGAAAACTTCCCTTTTTGTCGGTGTCACATTCACATTCAACGGAAAATCGTTTGGAATTTTCTCAGAAGAAAATCAATGAATGCAATAAATGTTGCCTATGCAGGATTTTTTGCTCCAACGTGCCAATCTACGTTTTCAGAAATCGTTTCAGGGCAAGTGACATGATCTTTACTGACTTGCCATTGCGAGTGAAGCTGCAGGGTGTCCACGAAGTTAAAATCATACGTTATATTTTCGACTCAAAAATAAAAGTAAATAAAATTCTAGTAATCAAGAAGTGTGCGTAACTCAAAATCCTCATGCTCTAAGTGGAAAGACACCCTGTAAATCACTGAATTAGCTTCAATCATGCAATGGTATTTTTTTCCTGAGAATGTGTGAACGAAATTCCTTGAAAATACAGCCCGCGGTATTTCTCGCAACATTTGGAATAAGAAATATTTAGAGTAAAAGGACCGTCACAGATCACGGTTGCATCTCCAAACAAACAATAAACGTACATTTGTTCCATCTGTTTCAAGACAGCTTATACACCAGAGAAGAAGCGTTTCAAGATGAAGAATGGCTGTTGCACTCGACGACAGGTTATGTGAACTTTTTGCCAAAATATACCCCGAAGAAAAACGATGACGACAACACACCATTAGTTAAAGCAGACATTTGTCAGCGTGAGTGAAATTTCCAGGAAATAAAATGGGGAACTTTCCTAAGAATACTGGGTTCCGTGCATGCCTGCGTCTAGTTTCAACATTGCGAGCATAAAATTGATTTTCATTATGCGAGCGAAGATAAACCTCTAACGAAATCGGTATGTGAACTGAGCCCAAATGGGGCTGTTCAGCGATTTCTAGCCAATATCTTTGTGGACGTGTCACGCTGATATTTCTCGATATTTTTCTTTAGGGACTTGCCTGACACCAATACGAATAAGGAAGTGCAAAATCACGGATGAAATGAAAAGCTTGACACATGCAGGCAACTCTAAAGCGACGTTCCAGGAACAAAACTAATATAGGATTCGGAAATTGCAAACACATGTCCTACCAAAAACATCATCTACGCTTAGGGGTCGTTCATAAGTTACGTCAACAAAAAGCTCAATTCTAGGATGCAGAGAATGACGCATGAAATGAAATGGGGTAGGACATGCATAAAATTACACTTTATGTTGTTTAGACCGAGATTGACAGGACTGGAACTTCTAACCTCTTGATCCGAGGTCAAGCGCGTTGTCTACGGCGATACAAGTCTAGACAGGCCCATGTTCCACATGTGGAACACTATCCACCATTATTTTGTTATTTATTATTTCTAGTCATAAAAAATACATGTGATCCATCCGAATGGAGAGAGAAATTGAGTAGCAGAAGCCTTACTGGTGTTATTCAAGAGGATGATATTTTTATTGACGCTCTTAGTGTTTGGTTAGTGTCAGCTTTTGCTACCGATTATTTAAGTATTAAGTTGAGTGCGCATCTTGCACTAATGTGTAGAAGCTATATTAGTCATAATGTTGGCGGTTTAGCCATTAATGATAATAAAACGGATATATATATAGCAGCCAAATTTTGCCTCTACTATTTTAACTGTATGTACTATCTGACGTTAGCATGTGTGATGGGTGAAAATGATCGTAAATCACGACTAATGATTTAAGGGTGGGGAATTATAAAAATCAATAATTTTTGTTCACGTTCCACAAACAAAACTTATCGATTTTAAGTTGTTTTCTCAGGTTAACTACCACCCTAGCTACACTGCAGAAATGTTACTCTATTTGTTACACATAGGTGAATATTAATGTTTTTAACATAATAAAAATAACATAATAATATTTATATTTTCTTTTAAATTCATGTGCATATTAAAATAAAATTGCTTTAAAATATTTTATTTTACTATTTCTAAACTAAACACGTGAATGATATATTAAAATGCTTAAAAATAGAATGCGCGGTTTCTCCTTACCGATGGCCTATCACAAGCCCAATGGATTATAACATGCATGCATAAATAACGACAGCCGAAATTTTATCTTAATTCGTCATTGTACGTGACTATAAATAGGCATTATCAACTAACTATGTATGGCCAAGTAGTTATGCAATGCATTTTCAGGCAGTTTAAAGTTCGTATTGCCTTCATAAACTTTGTCATCCATCAGTTTCAATGATTGTAATGTAAATACAAAAGCGAAATAGACTCCATAAACGAAGCACTTACATCAGGATGCGAGGTTATCTAACTTAAACATTCTTTTCTGTTTTCCTTGAAAGTAAGGCTGGGCAGAATACGCTCATATTAGTTGCGTATTGCATTAAAGTCGCATACGTCATTTATTGTAAAAGGAGTAGACACTATTTGCAACCATTTGTGCGGAACAATCTTTTGAGCAATTAATTAGTGAACCAAGAGAAACTCGTAAATATAACAGTCCTGTTTCTTGAAGTTTAAATTTGTCAGCATCATCGTTCATCGTGAATAATATGGAGCGGAAGGAGAGGAAGCTCTTCACTAAGCACGGCAAAAACTGCGTTATATTTACAAGCACATGGTAGAAATGTACGGGGGAAAAAACCGTAAGTGCGGCCAGCTCTATAAAATCAGCCTGGATGACAAATTGAATTATAGGCATGGGCATGCGTTGATATTGAAGAGCAAACAAATGGAGACACTGTTGGGTAAAACAATTTCATTTTTGTGATAGTATTCTTGAAATATAGAAGATTATTTACTGTACTCATGTTGTGTATATACACACAGCATAGAATGCAATTGCTTGACATTGCAATAGTTTCGTGCTAGTCATTTTTTATACAAAAACTTCCCATACTTGCTTAACACAAGCTGTATACCGAAATGTATTGCATCGAAGCATTCAATTATATTTTTTTTTAGAAATACCTTAACAGAAAATCTTTTCTAACTGTATATTATTTTCATTTCGCAACGACTATACACGTATATGACAGTTTCTCAAGCGACTGTCATATACATGTCCATTTGTTCAAAAAAAACTACGGTTTATAAGGAAGAATACATTCTCCAGTTTCTACCACTTAAATAGATAAGAATCGAGCAATAGGAATCAAGGCAAATTCTTCAAAAGGTAGGCAATTAGGGACTTCAGCTGCATTAAAATCTGGTGTACAAATTAATGCCCTACATATATAGACTTTATGATCCTCTTAGTTAATCCCGAGAGGTCTTTATCAAAATCTGCCGATGTAAAAAGCAATGTCTTCAAAGGATTATTCTGAAAAGCTCTTAATCGTACGCAGGTGAACAGACTCATGTAAGACACCTATATATTGGTCTAGAATATGGCAATGGAACCTGGCAATACTCCAAACCACTTATTACGGGATTACGTAGCAAGGAACGTTAATGACAACTTGCAGCTTTAATTATAGATGTTACTCTTAACAGAAATCCAAGACTGAGGAGGCAATTAATCACGTCAATTGCACACAATTTACCATTGTAGCACATACTGTACAAGTATACTGTAGTACGGAGCATATGCGCTATACCGATCGATAACTGCTCGTGGACCATCTGAAAACCAACGTGTTTTATCACAATGTTAAGCGCGCAAAACATTCATCGAAATCTGAACATTCTTGAGGGATGTGACCATGGCGCATTTAAAGCTGTCCACACATCACCAGTCAATTTCTCTACGCTTCTTCTTCACGAGTGTTTAATGCAGGCTCCTTGGACGTCATTGGCCTCCGACAATGTACTTGTCCGGATTTTTTTATCACTACAGCCCTCATAACTCGTGCTCATTCATCACCTACTATTGCAAGGGCCAGCTTCTTCGACGAATGTTGAATGCTTATGTGCGAAAAGCAATATATCTTCGTGACGGAGAAAATTTCGGGCTTCCTTTTTTGGAGTCTGGTACTGAAGTTAAACAGAAACGAACCCGAAATTGTTCAATGCCAGACCGATATGGCATGCACATCCTCGATTCCTGAATTTCTGCTTCTTTCAATGGCACAGTCATGGCGTCAAGTGTGAAATGATAACTTCGAGCAAGGACCCAAAACTTACAGAGAAAATCTATACGAGCTCGTATATGTGCGCATGCAACCTTGCTATTCAATGAAGCGTTCATCTCAATAGCCCTGACAACGTTTCACGCAGCAAGAATCAAAAAGGCAGAAATGGTTCATAAATGTTGCCGTGACAAAAGTAGCCGCACAAAATAAATGTTTGGAGTTTCAGGCCTCACAGGAAACTTTCAAAGGTTATTTAATACTGCAGGCGTATAGGCGCATCATAGTCAGCACATAAAACGAAATAGAAATTTAAAACCATTCGTAAGCACTGTTGTTATGCGGTTGCGCAAATTCTACGAGCATACTAGCCGAAAAATATGAAATACATGTGCATGTATATCGACGTGGGCATTTGTAGTTACAGTGCGTGTTCATGGATGGTTTTACATAATTTTCGGAAACATACCAGGCAAGTAACCGTTCGCCTTAAGAACATCGTTTTCAATTCGAGTTGCAGGACCCTTGTACATGTGCATGGTTGCAAAAATCGCTTCCTAAACCATTTGAAAAATGAAACACGCACTACAGTAGCGTAAATACGCATTGAAAAATGCTCCAACTAAAACACGTTAAGCGTACTTTTTATAATTTATAAAAAAAAATTGTATCCATTTTGGCGATTATGTTTTCAGAAGTGGTTATTATTATTAGTATTTTGGTCTCGGTGACTCGTATTAGGAGCAAAATCCCATAGGTGTAATACACAAAAGGTTCACTGTAATATATTTAATGACATAAGCAGTTTAGTGTCTGATTTCAAAAAGTATGTTTTCACCAATACATTTCTTAACAAACTAAGGTCCTAAGTTAACATAGCTTAAATTGTACACGTATATGATCGTTTAGAACTTGACTTTTCTGATTCAATCGTATTATAGTAATGAGTTACGTAACATATATTTTCAAAAAAAATTCGATGGATGTATTGAGGAATTCCTATAAAACGCAACAAAAACTGGGAAACGCCAAAAAAAAAACACGTCCAGTTGCCAGCGCTGCCAGATAACAATGCCTAGTAATGAGTAATAAATACAACTATAAACCTTAAAAAAATAAGCCGGCTACTTCAGTGATCTTGAAAGAAAGTGTTACGAAACTGAAGCTTATAGAAAAGCAGCTGCGGTATTAACACCGATAAATGTGCCATTATGTTTGCATGACTCCGGTATTTATCATAGAATAGCATTACCAACATCCTACGTTTCCTTCATCAATCCTGCTTTGTGTAGTGTCGGATTTTTCTTTAAAAAATCAGGCAGTGCTAGTACATTTTAAGGGCTATACTAACATGTTTTCGAACTTTTTAAACCAAATTAACGCATAGTGGAGTGCGTATTATTTTTTTTATAATATATGCAAACAAAACACTTCTGAGCATTGAAGGGATAGTTGTTTTTCCCTATGTACAATGCTATAATGTCATTAACGTGTTTCACTATCTCGGCACTCAGTTTTCTTTAATCTAATAAATGACAAAGAACAGCTCAAAGTTTTGTTAAAGGGAAAGAAGAAGACAACGATCCGGCGATGCTTGAAGTTCATGCAATTAAACTAATGACAATTTGAAAGAAAGTTAATATTTGCAAAATGGCTTTTTATATTGTCGTCACAAAAATTGCAATAGCCAAAATGGATACCAATATGGATACCAGACTTGCTAACGAAAAAATCAGTATAATAGCAAAATTAATGCAGGGTTGTAAACCATTAGCGCCAAAATGTATAATTAAAAATACATTTACAATGTATATAAAATCACATGAATATTATGTCACAGCAAATTAAACAAATTGAGGAAAAGCGAGAGCATGATGCTATCATTAGAATGATTCAATGGTAGCTTTGTTCACAAATATTCCGAAGTTAATTGGATGTAAAATATAATACAATGTTATGCAATGAATCATTCCGGATGTTCTTGAAAATGAATCAGTTCGGATTCGGGATTTACGAGTTATACTGTATTATCTGGTGTATTACAAACATTACATTTTAAAGAAATAAGCATTATTAGATACGTAGCCTGCCTTACACCCAATTCAGGGAGTATTACATTAGACCAATTCACTTTAAAATCAGTAAAATATGATTCGTAGGCCCTACGTATGTAGTCATGATATCCAGATACATTATTTTCTTAATCTGGTGTAGATCGACACTACATGTAGCCTACTTTGGATTAGGATTATTATATTCTTATAAATGCTATCTCCTTGATGGTCGTTATGGCATAATTAATGTCATCGTTAAATCTGTTTGGTAATCAATAGTTAGCATAGCAAATCACATATAGTGGAGTTCTAATGTAATGCGAGCATGCTGCATGACTACACTATCTAAACCATCTATGATCACTTTTCTTTGGCGCTTTCATCCTTAAAACTTTCAAGAACCCAAGGATTAGAAACTCAGCTGATGTGAGTGCAGTAAGTTGACCGTTGTCGACTGCTTTTTTTAAAAAAATAAGATGGTTAGATACATTTAGGGTCGCCTTTTTGGTGCACTTATGCCACTGCTGAAGCAACATCTCCACATCGTTCCGCTTAGTTCATTTTTCATTTGGACCGGGAAAAAAATCGATAGTACTTTGTTCTGTTATGGCGATGTTCATTGGGGCCGCACCTGCCGCATCCCATAACTGCAATAAAGAAAATTCCCCTCTGTCTTGATGATACTTAGCATTTCACATTGTATATTCAAAATTCGAGCTAACTGCATAATAAAAATTTGTTTGCTTTTTATTCCCAGTTGTATGGACCATAACATGTAAGTACAGACTCCTAAACAAAATTGCGTTGCAAATGGCACTCTCACACAGGGAAAAGCCTCTTATCTGGCCAACTGCTGACATGCAACAGGGTGAAATTTTATTTTGGCGGTTATCCAAGGTCATGACAATCACCATTGCCAGCATCATCCCATCATCGCCTTGTTTCTCAATTATGCAACTATCTATTATTCCTTCCGAATTGTTTATAAGTTTTGAATTTAACAATATCAGTTTCATCCACTTAGCATATTCAGAGTTGGCACATGAACTTGGCTAGAAAATGCCGGTTCCATATTAGGGTCGTGGTGTGGGAGGCCAAACGTTTGAAATTTTTAACCTGTTTACGTTACGTTACGATACGTTAGACATCCAAAATGAATAATCACTTTTATACGAGTTTTTGTTTCCTCCAATAAAAGAACACAATTACGTAAAGCACAGGGCAATTTCTTCACAGTAATTTAGATCTAGGACTCTAGGTGGAACACATGCAAAATGTAACGTAAAATCCTTGAAAATATGAACCAATTGGCATTTTTCTTTTCCATGTGTCACCATCAGATGGAGAGGAAATTGACGAGGGCATAAATTAGGAATATTCTTTCACTGAACAGGATACATGTAGGCCTAATTCAATTATTCAATTTCTAAACTTATATTAAAATATATACATGTATGACGCTGTATTACACTGTACTGTACATTATGAAATCAAATAGTACCCGGTACTCCAAGAAGGTTGACTTTTTTTAATAGTTGAGGAGAATTTCTAAAAAATTTAGAAATGTGTTTTGTTAGTATGAATAATACAACAACACAGTTAGTGTAAATAACAGCAAAAGAAACAAGGATTCTTGTTGGGTATATTTGTCTTACATTTGCGTGATCTCATACCTTTAACAGCATTTACACATTCTTAAAGTTTTCATTGCGCCCAAATATATATATTTTTTAAACTGTAAGCCAACTAATGTTGTCAAGCCTAAGATAAAAAATTGAATTTTTTAATGAATTGTGACTTATGTGAAGAACAGCAACTTCCTTGAAAGAAATTATGATATTCGTAATCTGCTTCGTATCCATCAAAAATTATTTTGATAACATTAATAATTACTCACCAAATAGCCTTATTAGTTTTGAACAGAGAGAGAGAGAGAGTTGGTTGATACAAAATTCTTCATTCTCTAAAATTAAAGATTAAGGAGGCTTGCTAGTACTTTCACATTCTATTGTTGAAATGATACGAAACTTGGAAACGAAATCCTTTAGGAATCAGCAAATCCCGGTACTTATTAAAACCCAAATAAGAGTCTAATGAAATTATATACTAAGCAGCATGCCCGCAGCGAGATGCTGGCTTCCGAAAGTGAAAATCTAGTTCAGTGGGATTAAAATAACCGAACACAACTTGCTCTGCGAGCAATTTGACCACCCTTGAATGCATTGAAATTGGCGGATGTCTTGGTATCGAATTACTCCGTGCGAGCTTTAGAATCTGGTCTTTTGAAATGACTCAATTAGTAGCAATGTGCAAACAAGCTCAGCAACACAAATTCACCAATGCCTGAGGAACATTTGAAAGAAATAGCAATTGCTTCTAATCAAAAAATAAAGGTTTGCATTAATTGTATCTAAAAAATGCTCTCTTGATTAAAAGCGGGTTAATTTGTGATAAAATTGGAAGAACGTTTCAAATGAATTAAGTTGCGTCCACAGAGAGAAGCTTGAAATTGATGAAATGAGCAACAATTCTAATATACTGAAGATGGCACCGTTTAATTAAATCTGGGTTGCATCCAACTTCTCGAAAACACCTTAACATCGCTTTTCCATTAAATTCGAATTACCTAAAGTGGAAGTGTTACTCTATTCGAATTGAAAGATTCTGAAGTTGAAAATTCAATTTTGGGTTTAGTTGCTAAGTCTTTTCCACGCCTCAAAATACCTAATTGGCAAAGCTCGTTTGGACAAAGCATAAGAAAAAGCAGTCAAATGAAATTGGTAAAATTCACACAACAAAGGCTTCCAAATGAGCATTTTCAAAATCAAAACGTTGAAAATGAACTTTTCTAAATTTTTTACGAAAGAATCTTTACAAAACATTTTGCAGAATTTGCAAAACAAGATTTAAAACATGTTTCCTGGCATTTGCGAATATTGTCACGTTTTCAAAACGACTTTGTAAAGTAAATTTAAATACTAATACAAATGTTTTTTGGCCACCCAATTTGTCCCTTTAATAAGGTTTTGAATACTCAATCGAAAATAGTATCGAGCTTTATGGACGTAAGTCAGGGCTACACAGAGTCGTTGTTTCATTTCGCTTGGTTAGGCGGAATATAACACGGGATTTTATTGTTGATGTAGCGCAAAAATACAAACAACAAAAATTTGGATTTTCAAAAAAATTGCAATAACTAGGAATTTATTAAAGCAGAAAGATGACACATTTAATTAGTTCTGAGAATTATCAAAATGCTAAATATAAATTTCGATTTTAATTCAAATTAAAGTCAACGCAATGACTCCATGTACATCATGTATTGGATGGTGATGATATTGGGATCCACAGTGTCTCAAGCTGCCTGTTACCAAGGCAACGCTGTTTCACGTATTTGGCGGATAACAATTGTTCAATATTGATAGATTTCCATTGAGTTAGATATAATGATCATTAAACGCCATAGTCTGACATGAAACATAAATCGACGATGGATTTACGAACGTCTTCTACGGTGATTAATTCGTGATCCAACACGATGAATGCCTTCAGCCTGATGAATACAAGAAATTAACCTTGATTCGACGCCATGCATGACAACCCCAGCTGACATTAAGTGTAACTGAAGTCAGGGTATTAAACGCAAGCCAAGAGTCGACATCGGTGTTTGGTACATAGCATTTCACTTTCAGTTGGTAATAAACAGTGAACGACCACTACTTTCACTTTTGTAAGGTGCAGAAACGCTGATGCAATTTCAAGGTTTTTCCCAGCATGGCGTTTTAAAAGCTTTTCTAATGACAAACCCATAGCTAATCTTCCTCCATAATACATATATCTCGACGTACAGTTATTTTCCTCAATACACATGTGTGGGACCTACATATCAGTTTGGTTTTGTTTCTCTGGATGAATTTTATAAACAAGATGTTTTATGCTTCATTGCGCTATCGTCAGAATAGCCTAATAATTTAGCAGCTGTTTTTTTATTTATTTTTCATATTTTAGGCATTAGAAAAGACCAGATGAAAGCGGCCGTGATTACGTGCTGATGTCATAGGAAATTCACTTTTCGTTTTATGAGCATAAACAGATAAACGAAAGCGATATCATAAGCACTATAATGGCAGATTCTGAGAAACGTACACGATGTACGTGCGGCGGTTTAAAGAAACTAAATTTAACTACCCAAGCAAAGCGCATTTTAATCCATTAACTTGGAATGCATTTCACTCTTGTTTGTATCACTAATGATAATAGTTATGCATAAGAAGAGGACGCAAATTTAAATGCATGGATAAGATGTAATTCTGTTTTTTTCTAATTCGAATCAGAGATTTGATAAAGCTCCTGGCCTACACAAACCAAATTTATCTAAATTGTTACAATTTCAGGCAAACGCGTATTTATCTGTCAGATGCAAGCAAAGATATCACTTTACTTTCTTGGGGGATGGGGTGAAATTTATAGTAAACAATAATAACAAACAGCACCTGAAGGATGCTTTGTACATTACAGCATAGCCACGATATAATACTGCTTCCGGATTTCCCTCCCCCCCTAACACAAGATACAGAGATCATAGTGAACAGTGGCTCTCTTGATTATCACAAGATTCCCTAACAAAGAATTTATGATACTGAAACGGAAATAGGCCTAATAAAATCTGAAACATAAACAACGAGAGCGGAATTCACCGAATGGATGCATGCCTCTGGCTAAATTGCATGGGTCTGTTCCTGAAACATTTCTGGACAAATTTCTGGGTCATAACCAATCTTGTTTTTTTTATCTGCGCACATGTAGACCTCTGTTCTTATTCAGTACATAGAAATCAATAGCCGAGCTTTTACCAGATATTTAATAGAAATTTCTATATTACCATATTGTGCAGTGATGTAGACGAAAGTATGGTATTGTTATTTACTGTATCGCTCTATATCACGTAACAATAATATGTATCACTTTCTCAAGTTTTAGTCTAGACAAAATAATACCAAGAGTGGAGTTTTATTTGTCTGCACATTGGCTTTGTCTCAACATATCGAAAACCCTATAAATGTTTGTAAATGGAAGTGAAAAATCCATGACATACTTTTCCCTTCCACGCAATTGTGGTAGAGGGTACGGTCCCTGAGTGAGACAATTTAATTTTGCTTAAAACAGATAACCCGATTTTTTTACCGAAATTGCAATTTCGTTTTCAGATGCTCGTAAAAAGGGTGAGCTTATCATTAAGGGCATTTGTCTAGCTTTCATATACGTTTATTGTAGACATAAAACAAGGGCGGATTTGATGATTGCTCATAAAAAAGGCAGCCATTTAAAAACATTTAACTAAAATAGTGTAAATCTCCACATTGCCGAGAAATGCGACTTATTTTCCTCTAGTATAACTGGCCTAAACGGTCAAAATCAGTGATACGTATGAAAAATACTTAAAACTCAGTCGATTATTTTTTTAATATTTACTCAAAAAGTACTGTGTATGTCTCAAACGTACATGTACATGTATCTGTCACGGGCGTATTCAGTTTCAACAGCATCTAGTTATGAAAACTAACTGACATTCACATAGAATACGACATAAGTTCTATAGTGAGGAGAAGCGATTAAATTACCACTTGGACGTCAACCAGCCCAACTGGGTAACAAATTAATGATTATTGGTGGTACATAGTAATTGATTAATCATTAACGTGCATCGGGATGTGACACTCGACAAAATGGCATTAAGGGAAGAGCAATGAAACGTTTTCAGTTTTAAACTTTAATTCTAACTGACTTGTCGCGATGGAAGAGAAACGATAACCATAACAGCATTAGCATCAACATCATTTGATTTAACTATACAATTTCTCGGAGCCAGATAAAAGCCAAATGCAAGGTTATCAGCGCTTGCATAACAAGCTTCGGTCTTTCTAGGAAGTTACGTTATTTTTTCATTCCAGTCCGCTAAACAGCTGTTTCATGCGAGCAGCGTGAACAGCTGTTTAATTTCCAAGAAAAATTATGCAAGGAAAACGTTATCGAAAAGTGGTTGATGTTAAAAATCACCGTTATTTAATGCTTGTCCTTACAATGGCAAGTGCAATGATTACAGATTTCAAGTTTGGAGTACAGGTGGAAAGAATTTCAAGGCCAAAAATTTCCCAAGGTAAAATATTAACTTCTCTTGGATTTGTAACACTGTTTAAATAACTGAATGATTGCATGGTGGATTTGCTTGTTAACCTTGGAGAGTCAAGTGCCAAGTCCAACTAGAAGTGCGCTTCCTGCGAGCAATTCAATCCCGGGATCTTGACCGGGCAGTGACTTTAACGCCTTCTATTTACGATGGATGAATGATGATCCCCAAGCATCATCAGCTCGACATGTATGCGGGCATACATGTACCATGCACGGCACCAGTGTCAGTCCTTTGCTTCGCAATTTTTTCGACACTTGGTGATAAGCCCATCGACCTTGCCCCTAATCTGTTCATTCTCAGATTTCGCCGAATTGACATCGATTTCAAAGTTGCAACTTACCGGTGCTGGCAATCAGTCTTCGAGCGGGCACCTCGGTAAAACGGATCCAAATCTGCGGAAGTGAAGCACTGAACACCAAACCCGCACACGTGTCTTGTGTTGACTTTACCTAATAAGACGGAGCCAGTGCGTTTCACGCCAGATTTGAGGGAGTTGAGGAGCACAACTAATCGTTAAAAGTTCCATCCATTGGGCTGCGTTGGGAGCGCAGCGGTGCTGCCCCCTGACGGTGGCTTCGCGCAGCGCCTCGGTGTTGACGGAACTGATGTTGACAAAGTTCCCTTCTAATCGGGCTTATACATATATTACATCACGAACAAGCGCTCAGCATGTTATTAAATGGATATTGTGGGCGTGTAAAAGTTGAAAGTGCCCAATTTGTTTTTAGCGTGCCCTAGTTAAGCCTAACGACTGAGTTTCGTTCGGATGAGTACACATGCATCGGCACATAATCTGGCTGAATTAATCGCCGAACGGGTAGGGGATGAAGCCCGTGATTGAAAACATATCAATTAAAGCGGATTTTTGAGCTGTTTTCCTTCCGATAATAAAATTGTGGCGAGAAAATAATTAATTCGGTACGTTATTGGCGTGCTTGTCGTCTGCAATAAAGCAGCGCCATTCAGAGCAAGATGATCTCTCCTAAAGCTTCACTGGCCATTTCAAATGTATGCGCTAGGAGTACGCAACCTTGCACTTGTTTGTGTTGACGTCACCAGACCTGTTCCATCAAGGTCTGTTCACCCCTGCCTCAGGAGTCACAGTGCCACAAGTTTATTGTTGGGGCATCCTTTTAACTATTTCGCCATACTGACTGCATGGTGAGACGATGGAAGAGGTTTTGGAAAATGCGACGTTAAAGAAAAAGGAAATCCGATGGGATATTTGTTTTCGAAAGATTAGCTAATTCAACGTCCTTATCTTCCAGGTTTTAAAAGACGTATGCTGAGCATTTTAATTAGAGCAATTATTGCATAAGCCAAAAGGATGCCTAGCAAAATAATTACGCATTTTGCCGTTATGCTTTACAATTTGAAAATGCCGCAGTTATTTATTTATCAATAAAAAATAAATAAATATTCAACTCAGTACCCTACAATCAGCAACTAAATGCCATATGGTAGGGGGGTCAA
>JAQIXS010001865.1:0-26302 GCA_034700785.1 Rossiulus vilnensis | reverse complement strand
TTGAAGGTGAAAAATTGGGAAAGGGGGTCACCCTTAGTGTACGTCATAACCCTTTGTTTGCATTTATTTTGTTAGTATAAATCCAATATACATCATCCTGGTGAAAACGTAACGTTAAATTAGCTGTCAAAAAACAACGTTTTAACATATTTTCAAATTAAACAGCATTTAACATGTTTTAAAACATGAAAAACAAGCTTTTTCGTGTCATTAAAAAAATTGAATAGTTTTTTCTAGACGGTAACTGATGACGTCATTAAAGTTAACTAGCTTAGCAAGATAATAAACTTACGCCAGCTAAGCAGGCTAAGTGAATACCGTTATTTCTTAAATTGCATAGTAATTTTAAGAAATAAACGAAAAACGGGAAATAAGTGGATTGCTTTTTCTTAGAATATCCTAGCACTGATAATTTAGTTTCCATAAAACTAACGAAATAACGTCAAAGATAAAAAAAAGTTGAAGAAGTATTTAAAACTCATGTTAGTAGAGGGATCAACTACATAACGTTATAAATTCACTACGGCAACGATTTAGAATTCTTCCTAGACTATTAAAAAAGCATTTATATTTTCAAAATTATATAGTTACCTTTTTTTTTAGTGAAATTATCATTATCCAAAACCTTTCCTTTTTCAAATAAATACGACGGATTTAAGCATGAAAAGCATTTTGAATTTATCCAGATAGTTAAAATTTTTACATTTTTGTAAAATAATCGTTATCCAAAACCTTCCTTTTTAAAATAAATAATAAGATCGAGCATGACTTTGAACTCCATCCATATTGTTGACATAATATTAACGTTTCTGAAAACATTTCGTTGCATTTTTTTTGTAAATCTATAATTATCCAAGAAGTCTTTATTTTTTATTTTTTTAAATACTATGAAAATAGGCAAAATATCTGTAGTGCAAAATGGTCGATTTTAATATAGGGTCTTGATGATGATTTAATTCGATAATATAAACCTGATATCGTAAAAAAAACAAAAATGGATGAGCTTCTAAGTAAATGTTTCGTAAGCTAGAGAGTCTGAAATATGAAAGACACAAAATGACCCCTATGGAGGTGGCCAAAGTACGTAGGTTTGTCCACAGTGGGGGGAGGGGTGAAATGCCCATAATCGTGTCTAAAAAGCGGACGTTTCCTGCGGGGTTTCTATGTCATTGTCGCGTTTTATTGTTCTTATAAATCCTATTTTTATGCACTTCAATACGACATTTGGTTTATTGGCACGAAATAGCGAGCCCCATAAAACCCACACAGTTTTTTTATTGCCTCAGCCACGAGCGTTCAAGAGTCCAATTGTCATTTCATTTTTTCGTCAGAATCAAGCAATCAACTATTAATTATAATCATAACTAGAAAATAATTCGATTCGTGTCGAATTGAATTGTCTACCACAACGGAACCAGAAAACATAGCCAGTCTGGTAAGCACGAAACGTGACGTACATCCGGTTTGGATTCATCGAAAGCCTTCTTCAACCCTGGAGGAAAGATCAGTACATGGTCAGTATACAACATCAGTACATGTACTGGTTTATGGGACTACTGATCTGATCTAACATAACCTAACCTTTTGTTTTATTTTACTTTCATCGTGCTTTGGTTGCGTATGTATTTTATTTTATTTATTATTTTCGTTTTATTTATTTAACTTCGTTGTAAATCATCCCCTTTTATTTTATTTCGATCGCACCTTATCATCGTCGATTTTCTTCTTTAAAACCATGTAAAGGAATATTAGTTTGAAATCAAATAAAATTTCAATTTTTGCTTTTCTTTTCAAACAACTTGAGTGATTTTCTAATTTTTTTTTAATGAGGTTTGGAAAATATCCTATGTAATTTATATCGACTCTAAATAAATTTAATTTATTAGATATTATAAAAAATAATTCAATTAAATTTAATTTATGCTTTTTTAGCAAACAACGTGATTTTCTAATTTTTTAGAACGAGATTTGTAACGTACCCTGTGCAATTTATACAGGCTCGTACGTAACACATGTTTCGTTATACAGCATTCCGCTTCACACCCAACATCCAAGGAACCTATGTTGGCCGTAAAGCGAGGTACAGTATGAGTGTAATTTGATCGAACGAGATCCGCATTAATCGGACGATTAGTCGCGTGCGAGGGCCAGTGACCCCCACGACTCCCCAAGGTCGAACCTGATGGTGACCTTCGCCATCCAAAAACTTTTTTTTTCAAATTGAATTTCCAGCGGTGACGCCCAAAAAGCTACATTATTTTCATCGTTCGATAGGATCGACGTTCGTTTCACTTCCGCTAAATTATGGTATGGCGACTTTTGAACGTTTCGTCGTGGTAATTAACGTCGGGTGAGGCCAACGGTGGCGGAGGCAGCGACGTAAAGTCAAGGTCGTAGGATGAAAAAAGTGACGTCTGACACCTCAATTACAAATGAAATTCAGATTCAATGGCCTGAAGAAATTAAAATGATGAAAGGAATTCTAACTAAATAATAACGATTTTCTATTTTCTTCTATGGTCATCGGTGAGATGGAATTGAGAACTGAGAATTAGTTCGACCTATTGGTCAAGACTGGTCTGAATTGGGAACCATTTCAGGAAACTGGTACGGTAACGATTTATGGAACGATTCTAGGGAATTTTGAAGTATCATTGAGGAACATTGAGGCATTAAGGAACAGGTAGAAAGTCATGGAAGAATGTTTAAGAGTTGGTGAGTTCATGGAAGGACGTTTAAGAATTGGTACGGCCGTATAACAATGTTAGGGAACTGGTAAATCTATGATACATTCTATACCACTGGTAAAGATTCATGGATCAACTTGGAGCAACAGAAGCCTGTGAGGCAATAGCATACATGTAGATGGAACGAAAAGTGTCCTATAGATCTGTACGCATTGTTTGGCGGAAGTGGAACCAAAAGAACGAAAGTAGAGTCAATAAGCGTGGAATTGGAACATCCGGTGAAGAGCTACAAATCGACTCGATGGAAGCGGAACGAATACAGCGGGGAAATGGAGCAGCTTTAGAGGACATGTAACCACCTGTTAGCAAACCCGCCTGTTAGGAAACCATTGTTAGAATGGAAATCGATAAGTATGGTACATGCAAGAAAATGACCTGGAGAAACAGAAACGAACAGCATGGAACTGTGGGATGGTCTTACTCGAAGACGTCGAAAAAAACAGGTGGCGCCGCTAATATTATGGGCGCCAAACCATAAGGTAGTAAGCGGCAAGCTCCCCCAAAATACATTTATTTTCCAGCTCAAAATCAGCTTATCGTTTGAACAAATTCAGATTTGTGCTAACCACATGTTTATTTTTCACGAAATAATTCATGCAGTTGTTTTCCTCTCCTAAAAAGTTGATTTTTTTGGCGTTTGTTACGTTATGGTTTGGCACCCTTCATATATAAATGGAAGTTAATCCCGAAGATCGTTGAAGGAAATGAAAACAACTTCCTTAACGCTTACTGATGAGTACTTTCTAGGAATAAGGATGCACTGATGATTACCCCAACAAACTTCTTTTGAAACGACCTTGAGGTACAAAAAATACCAAATGGTGCACGCAACCAATCAGGTTGACGCTTTCTTCTTCCCAAATATACATTCCTCGAAAATGTCCTGTTTATTTATCACAACAAAAAAATGTAAATAAATATGTAAGATACCCATCTTTGAATGTTTTATTAGTGGGTAAAAACCCTCTTAATGTTTGCCTTTTCCTATTCCCTGCTTTGTCTTTCTTCATATTTTATCATTTTGGTGTACATGTATTTTGTCCCCATTTCCTTAATTCCTTTTCTTTTGTTTGCGAAATTTCTTTTTCCCTGCCGCTGTTGTTTCATATTACCTAATATTACCTCATTTACCTAATAGTTTAATAGGTCTTCCTCGATTTTGCATTTTATCTTTCCTTTGTACATTCCTCGTCTTTGACTTTTCCTTTCCTCCAGATTTGCATTAATTTTTCACAGTTGTGAGAAAAAAAACATAATTAAAAAATCATCTGTATTTTCTCAGAATTTTTTTCTTTTACCTACCCTCATTACGACTCTGCCTTTACTTTTCCAAACGTTTGTTACAAATTTTGCTTTACGTCTACTGAACCTAATCCCTGTTTATTTTTCATAGTTTGTCGTTTTATCCAATCCTTTAAAAAACTTTGACTTTTCCCTGTCGATGCTGTTTCATTTTATTCCCTGACTTGACTTTGCATTTGATTTTTACTTTACATTTCATGTCTTTGCCTTTTCCTTTCCTCTAGATTTGCATTAATTTTTCACCAACCTTCTAACTACATGCATCTGATTTTCTCCAGCATTTTTTTTATTTTTCCTTCCCTCAATTCCTACAGATTTTGCTTAATTTCTAGTTTATCTATTCCCAGTTTTTCTTTTATTTCCTCCATTCCTTTCTTTTTTCTTTTGTTTTAACTTTTTTTTCTTGCCACTGCAGTATCCTTTCATTCCCTGACTTAACTTCATTTTTCCTTAAAACTAGTAATTTTTGCTCTCTTTGCATTATTCTCGACAATTTCCTCTTTTTTATTTTTGTATATATATATATGTACTTCCTGTCTTTACCTTTTCCTTTCCTTAATTCTTATATACTTTTTTTAATAAAAAAAAAACAACTTGTTGAATCGCTTAATCGAAACAACCAAATTACCCAAAGCAATTAAACGTTTTTTTTATATTCCCAACAAGTACGAGTACAAACTTTCACTCGCTTATTTTGGTGCAAAAAATGTCCCCAAGGTCACAAATCTGGCAAATTCAATATCCGCGTTATCGAATACGAAGTGTTTGAGAGCACTCCAAAGTGCGTTTCGAGTATTGTTTTCACACTTTTATACATCGAACGTAATAATTCAGGACGATTGCATACAATCGTAATAATAGTAAATAAAATACCCGTTGTGAGTAGCAATGCGACCGATCGATTACTTCCGCTACATTGGCACAAACAAACCTGACCACGCCCACCCACTTGTTATTTTTCACGCAATATGACACGCTGAATTTTTTAAAACCTAATCCAGAATTGACGGCAAACAATAAATCGGAAATAGGCGAATGAAAAGCGAAACAATCGCAAAATTTTCACTGGCAAAAAGCCACCGAAATAACATTGTTATCATGGCATTGAGGTTACGAGGTGTAATTAATTTGAGAGCCAGGCCAATGAATGGAAAATAAAAAGTCCCAATTAAAAGCCTTAATTAACAGGCGAGAAATCAATTTCTGTCGAAAATGTTTCACGCTTGTGAAACGCACATAGTATAGCGTCATTAAAAACCATATCCTATATTAGTTGTTGTAATAAAATATAATTGAATTTGGCAAATTATTCTTGCTGGTATTTCAAATATTTAACTTTGGAGATGAATTTCGTCTCCATAATGCAATTTTTCTTATGAAGTTTATTTCTCGAAGAATTTTAGCTTATAAAAGTTTTTTTTTTCTAAAAGTTTTAATCTGAGAATTCGATCCACAAGCATCCTGGCATTGAACGTAATTCAAACAGGAGCCTAGTGACATCAAAATGTCACACAAATTATGACGTTCATTTAATGATGTACTCGTCAACCTGTTGACAAACGTTAAAAATAAATATTTAAATGAGAGTCCTCTGATGAATTTAACTGCGTGCAGTTAAATCAACGGCGTATAATTTTATGACAAAATTTAAAGCTGACATGCTCATCTAAAATATCAGACATTAAAAAATGTTTACAGCATTATTAAAAACAACGTTCAGAAAGCATTCAATGTCAACTCGCTAAAAAAAACTAGCTATGTGGCAACAAATAATTTTAAATAAAAATAAAATCATAGAAGTTGTTTATTTATTAATTTAAAAGATCAAATTTCTATGAGAAAAGGTAATTTGTCATTGTAATTTTCTTTACTTTTTTTTAATAGTAATAAGCTTCAAAAATCGTGATAATATTCAAATCATTTGTGCTTGTAAATTTTATTTAAAAAAATGTCCAGTTTTTTGTTCCAGTTTGTTTAGTCAAAACGTTATTTTGCAATATTATTTCCATGAAAGCTGACTTTTCTTTAAAAATCTTCAGCGTGTGTAGTTATTTTCACTAATCTAGAAAATTAAAAATATTAACGATTCTGATATAAATTTGTAAGAGTTTCAAGACTGAAAAGTTTCTTGAAACAATTTAAAATGCATTCATTTTAATTGAAACTTTCGTATTCATTTCAGAAAACATTCTAAATGCAATTTAATTGAATGCAATTTTAGATTGAATTTAGCATTTTGGAAGAAAACGTTGCACTGAATAACCATTTCAAAACTTAAACATTTAAAATGAATTAATGAAAACTGGAAAAAAAAAACAATTAGTAAAACTTGAATAACGATTCAAATAAGTTTCATGAAAAACTTTCATGAAACTTATTTAATTAACTCACAAGTATTTCTAAAGATTCTTTTAAAATAAAATTTTCAATCAATTTCTCAACTAAAATCCCATTTTGGATTTTAATTTCCCATGTTAAATTAAAATTGCAGCCTATATTTCATGAATCATACTCGAAATTTTCGGAAATAATAGGGGTGCCGCATTTATCGAAATTGCCCATCAAGATTCACGAAATTTATGCGGTTTCGAGAGGAAAATTTCCAACCAAAAAAAATAAAATGTTTTTAGAAACTTTCGTGAGGTGCTGTGCGGTTTTAAATAAGCTGACCTTTCGTGTGTGCTTTCGTGAATTTTTATAGGAAACTACTTAAGCAAGGTCATATTTTGCAACCGAATGGCCGGGGGCCACCAGCAGCAGACTCGTGTCTGGATTCAGCAAAAATCATCTCATCCTTAACGAGGGAGATTTTGATAAAACAAAAGAAAAGGATTCGCATGATTTCAGGTGTTTGCTAATTGGGACTGATTTTTTTCCCATTCATTCGTTCATTTAGTTACCTCATTTAATTGCGTTTTAATTATTTACGCTTATCACTGGATCAGTATGGCTGCGTTTGACTAAACTGACCGGGGTTTTTAAAACAAAAAAATGGTCTTTAATATTGTGTAAATTCATGCCTAATTTCTATGAGGTTATTTTTTTTCGCAATTTTTTTTTATTTTCTTACCAAAACAAACGCTAACGCTTCACTTGTTTTGTCACGACTAACAATTTTCGTACCACTAATTGACACGATGACGTCATCGTTTAAACGGTATTTTTTTTGGCAAATGTATTTAATCTTAAGCTTCTTTGTCGAATAAATTTCGGTAATTTTAAAGGGGAAGGTTAGTTTCCACACAAAAAATTTAAATTGCACGGCTTTAATTACTGTTTATTTTTCAAATCATAATATGTTATACAGGTAACGATAAATAATTTCATAAATGTGAATTATCTGTATTAGTGAAATAATTTGCGAATTTGCCAAACTTTCCTAATTTCTTGTTGATTGCTAATTATTTTGCGAAATATAGTATTTTGTTTAAAGCTCATTATAATGCGATACAAGTAAGTTTCCAAAAAATGTTATTTGTACATTTATTTTTGCAAATTTAATTTTATAAAAATAGGAGTGAATAATCTGCTAATTATGATTTATCTATCAGTCTAATAATTTGGAAATTTGCAAAATACTCAAAAAACATTTTTTTAAATTGTACACTTTTTTTTGCGAATAACATGTTATAAACACAAAAATAAATAATTAGCTAGAAAGCAATAATTTGTGAGTTTGAATAAATTTTCTCAAACTTATCTCATTTTTCGAAATCACTTACTAAATGGAGTATATATTATATCATATATATATATAGAAATACAGAATATATTCAATGTCAGCTTACTAACACCGCATTATACTGCAATATAACCACTTCAAATGTTTCAATAAATTGCGACAGGTCATTAATAGTTAAAGTGGATCATTTGGTTCAAATGCATAATTGTTTATT
Organism: Rossiulus vilnensis; assembly: GCA_034700785.1. Classification (NCBI taxonomy): domain Eukaryota; kingdom Metazoa; phylum Arthropoda; class Diplopoda; order Julida; family Julidae; genus Rossiulus; species Rossiulus vilnensis. The sequence goes on along the minus strand of JAQIXS010001865.1, from coordinate 18,357 downwards.
TTTTTGGTAGATTATACTGCAATATGGCGTTAATCAAATATTCCGCATTATAACCAATTGTTAGATGTCATTGAACTAATAGCTCATTACTCTCATGTTAATGAGAATCATTAACACATGATTTATTTGCACGGGTCATTATATTGCGATATTGATTGGTAAATAGTTTTTTTCTAGAAAGTAGAAACTGTCATTAAATATTATTATTGCTAAATGAATATACTGTATATATCATTATATCAGTATACAATCATACTGATCTTTTCTCCAGGGGAACCATCGATTATATTAAAGCACCCAAAAATGCATTTGTTCATTAATCATCAGGCTTTCATAGGAGATCATAAAGCAAAGGCATTGTACACAATCTTTAATTAATTACAGCGGGCACTGTTTGCACCATTCAAAATTAACTAATCGACCTTGCCACCACTGATTACAGGCTGATCTTTAAATTACACCCATCCCTTATTGACATAAACCGACTTGACCTTGACAACAAAATATTAACACAGCTACGTGTGCCGTCTGCACTACGATCCGTTACGCTTAACCGCCGATTAAAAACTGATTTTCATTGTGATACTTAACAGCCCGTTAAATTATAATTATGCACGTCAAAAATGCGTAATTCAATATTCCTTCCTATTGTCCGAAGGAACGTCCTTGAAAATAGGGGTATGTACAGGACGCTTCGCTGGATGCAAAAATGCGCTGTTAATTTAATCGACGATTAAAACACCTGTATCAATCTGTGATTAATTGGTGTTGTGACTGTTGTCAGTTAAATTTATCGAAGTCTAGCGATCATTGCCAACCAAACCTTTAATCTCAAATTACCTCGAAAACGATGGTCAGTGTCAGTCAAGATGAAGTGTGCATAAACAGCCGATTAAATTTAACGAACAGCACGTGTTCCGTTAGCTAAGTACACAAACGTAGGAACCGTCGATTAAATTTAACGAAAACAATGGGGATGTCACATTAAACCGGCACATTTAGCAATTATTATCGCCATATTAACAATAATTTAATCGACGTCAAGGTGACAACCAACTAAAGTATCTTAACGGTCGATTAAATTTAACCAAAGGCAATGTCTAGGATGAACAAGAAAACATTAGGTGCACTGATCACTCTACACGTAAGCAGACCTATAGTTGATCATTACTAATGACATTACCTTCTGAGAATGACATTACTAAAGATCGTGTAAAGTCAGCTGAAATTAATGATTGCCAGTAATTATAAAAACGTAGCATGATCTTGTAAGGGTCTTACACGATCATTACTAATAATGACATTACCAACAAACATCATCTTCAATCTTCAACAACCTTCATCGCAGTCACTGCTATTTCCCAAAAATGCCAATCGCCGATTAAGTTAAGGGATGACACTAAAAACGCCGGTAATTTCATCTCATGTTCACTAATGATCATGACGAGAGGGTCTTGCACGATCATTACTAATGACATTACCAACAAACATTATCTTCAATTATCAACAATCTTCATCACAGTCATTACAATTTTCCGAAAATACTAATCGCCGATTAAGTTAAGGGATCGCCGGCTATTCGACCCGTTAACCCCTGAGAGGCACCGCCGATCTCCCCCGATCGCTCGTTGGTCAGCGGGCGGCCGTCGGCTGGTCAGCCCCCGTTTGACCATCGCCATGCACAGCGCCAATACCGACCGTTAGGCCTAACGCCTCATAGTGCACTGGCCAAACAAGAAAACCTTTTGTTCGTCGCATTGCAGCCAGAAAAAGCCCGGCGCCTCAGCCCTCCCGGCGGCCGGCCGAGCAGCGAGTGTCAGCCGCCAAGATGGATGCGACCTTGGCCGTGCTTTCGGCCTCTTCGAAACCCCGCAAATCGGGGATGGCGTCAGCGGCGCCATGCGCGTCCTCGGCCGGCAGGCAGAGCCGCCTAGGTCGGGCTCTTGCGCCTCGTTTTTCGCTGGGTTTTCGCCGCCCTTACCTGTGGATCCTCCGTGGGCGTTGTCGGGCGCGAACCGGGCTCCGTGCCCGTTTAAATCCATGGCAAAATCGGCACTTAACTGGTCGCGAATCGGGCGCGGAACGAGAGCGATGTCCAGCTTAGCGGCGCTCGAAACTCGCGGCGGCCATCTTGGCTGGCCCACGCCCAACACAACATCCGGGCAACGCTCTTGGCCCAAGCGCCATGCCGCTGCCATGGCAACCGAACGCGCCCGCAGCGAACCTGGTGGTCGAATAGGAAACCAACCCGAAATGGCATTAAAAATAAATGCACTTTGTTCAGCAAGTTGATAACGGATTTAAAATCGGAATAGGTCGTTTTGTGGGCAATTTACAACACTCACAAATGCACCTAAATAATACTAAAATTCCTCTCCAATTTCGTAGGTGAACAGCCTGAACATGCAATGCCATAAATTCACACCAATTGCACAGAAAATGTGTCATGCGTTCAACAAATAATAATAATAATTTGTTTATTAAAGCATTTGGACAAGGACATAAGTGCAAAACATTATCATTGCAACTCTTCAGGCATTCCCTGCAGAAACGCTTTCATAGTGACAGGGAATAAGGCATGAAGATGTCCAAATAAATGCAAATGGTTTACTGTTGTTTCAAGGCTTTTCACCTGAGAAATTTGAGAAAAATTGGGAAAATCGGATATCCACTTGTTGAATAAAATCTGTGTAATATCTAAATTTAGGGAGGCCAGTTTCTTTGCGAGCAAAACAAATAAGTTTTCATATAAACGTTGCAATTTCGTGGTGCAGTTTTTTTGTTTACATTACCTAAATATTTGCTAAATTTATAGTAGAAATTAGTTATTACAAGTAATAAATGTGGTGAATCGATTTATTTTATATTTTCTTTGCGTAAATTTTGAGATGCACAAAAACTGCACGCAGAAACTTTGTGTGCAGTTTTTATTTCAACACTTATTATAAATGATACATGTGATTAAATTATGAAATAATATCATTATATAGAAAAACGAACAAGTGTTCAAATAAAAAGATCAACTTCACGTAAAGTTTTTCTTTCACGTTATCGCAGTATTTGCAAAATGCATACATAAAAAACTTAGTTATTACAAGTAATACATGTAATAATGATTTTTTACATTATCTTAACAGTTGCTAAATCTATAAAACAAATCAATTCACAAGATTGAATAACGTAAAAGAAGAAATACACGTTACAAATGTACGTTTGGTGATAACATGCAAATTTTTGTTTTTAATTAATTAAAATCTCAAAACGCGTTTATTCCGAACATACAATGTAAATCAGCATGCGTGCAATTTAAAACATTGTCTTTCAAAAATAGGTGTAGTTTAGATGGTCATATATTTATGATATTTACAAAGGATTACAAAGCCAATTATACATGTATTTACAATTAATATTTATCTTTCTATTTTATCGGACAATTCATATTTTCTATTGAAATTACAAATTTTTTTTTAGTATAAACGTTTGAAATACATAATGGCATTTAATACCTGGCCAAATACGCAAACAATATCCACCACAGATTGCGCTTGTAATCATCAACAGTTAAGATTTCTAACGGTTAGGTAATCTTGGCTGAGTTTTCGACCACGGTTGATTGGTCACCAAGGTTGAAAGCCACAAATGGGTTAACGAAAAAGAAAAACGAAGAAGAAAAAAAAAACTTGCAAAAATAATTGGTCAAAAAAGGTGCAATTCGGTCATTTCCCACGAAGCATGAAATTTCACTTTTTCACTAAAAACGGTTGCATTTTCGGCTCCACTCCATGCACCATAGGGAGGGAGGGTCATTAGATGTCCCCCTCCAGAGAGAACCTCTCTGAACATTCGCCCCTGGGGTCCACCTGGTCCATTTTTCTGACAAAGTGCACCGGTAGGGACAGTAATTAATGGCCCTTAATCAAAACGCCGAACGAAAAACAACAAAGGAATGACAGGTGGCGCTGCGTCAATGGGGCAAACGTCTGGGGGTCGTGCGCAAGGACATCTTGGGGTGTCCTCACTCGGCCTCGCCCTGACCCCGGGCTAAGTTAGTGACTCCAGGAGAGGAGCGAGCGCACAATCGGGACATTTATAACAATAAGTTGATGGCAATTAGCGAGAGGAGAGATAAGGAGTACTTTTTTTAAAATAATAAAAAATAAAGAGGATGCAGGACTGGGGAGGGTTGAGGGGTGTTGAATAAAATGGGCATCAGGTAGCAAAACATACGATTATCATCAGAACAAACAGGAGGCTAGGAGGAGGGCAACTCGCTCCCAAAATTTAGCACACCTCCAAATCATCCCCCCTTTGACACGCCTAAAAACTGCTGAGGGGCAGTTTACCATTTTGTCCAATTTACCCATAAGTGCACAGATAACAGGAAGATACCATGGACATACCGGACTAAATAATAAATATTTGCATCACATTCGTTATTCAATTCAAATCAACTCAGTATCCTTCCTGGAAAAAAGATCAGAATGGGATTCTTCCACTGATATCAGTATAACCTTAGTGAAATCAGTATTACAGTGGTTTTTGTGACTACCAATATCAGTATGGTTAGTGATATCACTACATTTTTACATATCCATCAACCCATGTTAATCATTATTATTCAACTTGATGGTTACCATCATCATTATCAAACTGAATTTGTTAGCTTAGAGCTATCCTTTGGAAGAGAAATCCAGCGTTTGATGGCATACAAGAAATCAAGACAGATATCTGGATCCGAACGGATTCCTCCAGCCCTAAACGGGCCTGGTGACTGTTTATCGCTGGTATATTCTGACGTCAACGTTTTAAACATCCTGCTCGATGATAGATTGTGGAAAGTATTATAATAGCTATCTAAAGCAGTTTTATCTTAATGCAAAAATATAGCAATGCTTTGAACACCCTGTACATATACAATGCTTTCCATGATGCAATAATCACGAATGCGGTGTGTCCACCAATATTTTTGGACATTCATTATTTACCATGAACATTGTTCGACCTCGTGTTTTGATGTTGATAAAAACCCAATAAGTCCGTAGCATAAGAGGTCATTAAAAATCGAATGATGATGATGATGATGATGAATGTCCACAACTGGTTGTGTCATACATGTACATGCATTACAATCCAGTAACTTCAGTAAAATGTCACTGAAACCATGGCCAAATGAGTTGAAATAACGTCAGATGTCCTAAATAGGCGGTATCAGTTTAAAGTCTAAAAAGTCATTACTGAGAAATTTCCCGGTCATAAGGGCATTTTGCAATCCGATAAATATCAGTGAAAAACATGTCCTGAAATAAAGGACGCCATTTTACGAAGCAATCGGACCTCATTCGTGGGAAAATAAATGACCAAACATTGGACGCAAAATATCCGAAAAGCCCTTCTTATAATTCAATTAGATGTCATTAAGACTGAGCCAAAATGTAATCATCAAGAAAATTAAATCCCACATTATGTATTCTAACACTTGTTATAATTGCTAAATTTATTTATTTTTCCGTGTAGAATTCTTCGTGCTCTAAGATCTGCGCCATTTTTTATAATTTGAAAATGTCCCTTTTATTTGTTAAAAAAAATTTTAAACCTGAAAAAACACCTATTTTCTGAGGTCACATTGCCGTCTTTTTAAACAAATTTATTTTTATTGTCTTTTTATAATAAACTAGTCCTTTTCAAGTTCAAAAAAAATAAGACTCGTGGACTATAAGGGAAAAATTAGCAATCATAATGAGTACTTCAATCAAAACTACGTAAATTTCTGCATAATGGGATTCCTTTCGATTTTAAGGATCGGGCATGATGACGTCAGACGTCTTTTTACGATACACCAAGACGTCATCCCATAAAACTGACCAATGATGACCTGACTGCTGGACGTCAAGAATAAATATCTCAGTACAAAAATTAAGAGATTTCAGTCCTTTTAAACTACTATAGTTCACTGTCCATTGCATAATGGATATGAAAATCCTATTATTAATCTGCATAATGACACAAGTAATTAACAAAAAACTTAGGTTCGACTCATCTATATTCCGGGAGCTTCTTCATTGTCTAAATTTTGTCAAAAAACCTGCAGCGAGTAGAATAACAGGTAGTCCTATAAATCCACTCTTTGCTAGGCCTCATCAAATAATAATGATAGTATATAATAGCCTAGGACAGGGACAAGGACGCCAACTCACCTCCGCTGATGCAATCGCCTCTGGCGGACACTCCTTCAATAAACAATTTTTTTAAAGTGTTTTTTTTATTTCTAGAAAGAAAATGCCCCTAAACAATTCCATGTAATGAATGGGCAAAGCCTACAAAAGTCGTTGTGAGGAGCTAGGCTTTTCTTTGAAAAGTTTGAAAAGTTTTTAATTTATCCGGAATCGGCCACACCTGCTTTCTTGCAATCAAAATTTCGCACAGAGATGAAAAATTGCAACAGTTTTTTTTTTCTCCATCGATTATTTCTTGGAAAAAAATTATGGATATTTCGCAAAAATTACGTAAAGATAAAGCGAGTTTTCATATTCAGCATTCGTAAGCATGAGACGGTGTCATAAAAACAAGGACTTCCGGTTTGAAGTAGCATTATCAAGTCGATGATGACAATTTTCATAACCTGCCATGCCCTCATCAAGGAAAGTATTTGAATAACTGCATCAGTTTCCGAAGGAAGGAATCGGGCACTAAGGGCCGTAAGGGGGTATGTACCTTCTGGCCAAATTGTCAATTAGTTTAAGAGCAATAAAATTATAAAAGACAGAAAGCAAAAATCGTTAAAACTGAATTTTATTGAGTGTTAAAGACAAAGCAAATTAAAATTGGCTATTTTTTTTTAAATACTTAAAGGAACTTCAATTTTTTTGGACAGGCTGTCTTTTTCAGTTTATCTAAACTATGAAAGTATTTATGAGAAGATTTGTTTTGTTTTTTTGCTGAAAACCGAAATTTTGTCAATTTAACTCTTTCTCAATAATTTCCTGCGAAAGAGGAAAATTAACATTTTATAAGTTAAAAATTAATTAGTGATATATTTCAAACAGATTGTTAGAAACTTTAAATGAAAATATTTGAATAAGTTCGTTGTTTTTCTCCTCCCAATAAAAACCGTTTTTCGTAATACATGAACATTTTCTTATGCAATTTCAGAGATAAGAAAAATTATTAAATCATTTAAAATACGATAAAAAAAAGTTGTTGTTTTCAAACATTTCTCAGGTTAAACTCAGGAAAAACGATTTATTAAAAAAAACTGAAAAATAACATTTTATGGGGGAGAAATCAATTACGAAGTCAAAGGAGAATAAAATTAGATGCATAAATGAAAAATCGTTTTTCAGTCCTGTGGATTTGTAACAACACAATTACCTTCAAATAACATGTTAATTTAACATTTAGCATGTGTTCATATTTTTCAAACAACCAGAACCACTTTCATGTCACTTCAAATTTTTTTTTTGAAATTCTACGTTTCAATATTGTCATTTTGTGACACTGGAACACACAAATCCAGTATTTTAAACACTTCTTTGGTACAATATATCAAGACCATAAATCCGTAAGTTTTAAGAAAAGTAAAGCCATAATTCCATCGATCCACGAAAATAAACCACCGAAAATTGGCAGAAATCGCAACGAGGAAACATTTGTTTTTATTTTTATTTACATGTTTTTTTTTTATTTAAGTTGCTCACTGACATCAATTGGATTTTCGTGCAATGCGTTCCCAGCTCGTATCATTTCGTCAAAGTTGCTAACTCATGACGCCAGATCTCCAAATATTTATTTGGGTTTCTTTTTGTTGATGGTGTCGGTGGTTTGAGGGCTTTGAAACCGGAGCAATGCGTAAAAGGATTACGACAATCCCTTCCCGGATTATCCCGGATATAATCGACCGATTAGCGATTAGTGAACGTGGTCACAGAGGGCGCCAGTGTACCGTGCAGAAGCATTGAACTGGGGAAATCCCTTGAGAAAGTCTAAGGGTACGAATACACTGTAGTTTTTCTTATTTTCGTCTGCTAGAGTTACCTTAGGTAGAGCGCCCTAGCAGAAGCCTATAAGTGCACGGCGTATATATTGGCAGCAACTCGAAACCCTAGCTAGATTGCTCTAGATCAATTGGTTCGGCTAAATAGACATGGTGCTCTATCTTTAAATCTAGTCCATGCAAAATCAAGCATTTATGCATGCTGCATTACTGTCAGTTACTTTTGTGAATGTTTTGTTGAATTAGCAATTCATGTTACATAAAGTTCGTCTGTATGAACGTTTTAGTACTCATCCTAGAGAAAAGATCAGTATGTGATTCTTTACTAATATAAGCATGATATTATACTGATATCTGTATAACCTAGGTGATATCAATATGACTCTTTACTGATATAACTAATTATATACATACTGGTTTTTGGGACTACTAATATGAGTATGCTTAGGGAATAGAATTACATTTTTTATACTAATATCAGTATATGATCAGTACATTTGCACTGATATCTATTGTACTGATTATGCTGATCTTTCCACCAGGGCAGTGGTAATTGTGGATTTTATTAATCTCAGGCTCACTACGGAAGCTCAACATCAAGCATTCTAGTTAGATTGGAATTTCTTTGGCTATGCATTGCTTGCATGTATAATTTCTTAAACTGTTCCTTGAGAGCTAAATTATAGCATCAGTCGATCTGCGTTTATGCTAGAGTGTACATAGTGTAATCAGCTCTAGGGTTGCCCTACAAACTGTATAAGTCTAAACAGGTTACAGAGCGATTAACTTGTACCTGCTCTAGGGCTGCTCTACCACTGCTCTAGTTAGGGTAAAATATCCTTTAAGGTGCACACGCCGCTAGAGAGCTCTAGCTAGATAAAACACTCTAGCTGGCATTTTCTCTACAGTGTTTCGGTACCCTAACATGGGAAGAGAGGGGCTTTTTCTTCGAGGCCCCAAGGCCCCTAGTAGTAAAATACTTTAGGCTGTAATGACTCAGTAGGACAATCCTTCAGGCATTAATTGTGATTGTTATGAATTGACTATAAGATGTAATGTTTACACAACTATGCAAATTGGTCTGAATATTTCTTTTTTTTATTTGCCTATAAATAACGAGCATTAGCAAACATTGATCGTAGGCTCGTAACGATTTGCGCTTTTAACCCCTTAGCTCCCCAAAAGAAGAACTGACCTAAATGCTAGATTTCGTTGGGCTGTGCATTACCGAGTTAGGATGACTGGCTAAGGCTAGTGACCCCTGCAGTGGGCCAATTGGGGACTCTTCTTCACTCGTTTTTATTACGATTATTTCGTTATAAGCGGAATTCACGCTTGGTCGCCAATTTCTTACCCAAAATCGGTCGCTTTAACCGCTCGTTAACCGAAGCGTCCTAACCGATTAGGGTGCGGTTCATAAAACGTGAAGAAATAACGACTACATGCCATTTAACGATGCTATTTTTTTTGTTTTGTTATGGTATTAACAAGAAAAAGTTAAAGAAGAGCGCAATTAATTCACCTGAATAAATATTTTTTTTTATAAAAAAACACAGGCAATTCGAGAAATAACGGTGTGTTTTTTTAAATATTTTGCAGAAAACGAAAATATCTTAAGACACATTTTAAGTAAAAACCTTATTGACATTTAAATTTATATCTTAACTACTGCTTTTAAGGTTTAAAAAAATGCATTACAAGAAAACTTATAAATTGCGGAAAAAAAAATTTCTAAACAATAATAAGGGTTCCCACCGAAATTAAGTTCTCAACTTTCCTGAATTTTCCAGGTATTTGGAGAAATTTCTTAGAAATCAACAGATAAATATCACTAAAAAGTGTTTGTAGGATGAAATGCAAACAAAATTTACCAATTATTGATATATTTTTCAAAGAGTTGAAAGCTTGCTAGGGAAAATATGGGAATTTCCTATTACGAAAAAGTGTAACAAGATACGCCCTCTTTTGAGAAGTATCATAAACAATCTATAAGTTTCCCCGATTTTCTGCAAGAAAACTCAAAATTTCCCTGACTTTTAACTGACCCATCAAGGTTGTTCTAAGTCCTTAATTGTGAAAGTCCTTAACATTATATCCTCTATCACTGAATATTTTTATTATACTTTAAACATGAGCTAGTCGAATGATTCAATAATTAAAAATTAAATTATTAAACAGGCAGATTGAAACTAAAATATCCTGAGATTAGGCTTACAGAACATTTTTAAACACGCTGACATTAGCTTCCTGGAATTAAAAAATAAAATAAAATAACAAGCTAATAAGTTTAGTTGATTTCTCTGAATCCATTATTTTAAAAAATATACCAAATTTCAACTTTTTCACAAATTACCAATTCCAGAAAATTTCCATTGCTAGTTTTCTTTGCTAGTTTTTCTAGCAAAGAACGATAGGACACAGACGATTATTTTTTGAAGAAACCTGTTCTCCACTCACGGGTTTTTATTACGTTTCTTAGAAATTTTCCATAAGTCTGACCCGTTCTAAAAATCCTTAAGCTAAAAATATTGCTTTTTCAGAATGATCATTTTTAAGTATTTTGGGGTGGTTTTTTGGTTGTTTAATGACACCAATTCCAGTGTCAGAATGACGTATCGTTCCCGTGGCCCTTTGGGCTAAGAACGGGGTGTTTGGCCCCCCCCCCTCACCCCCTTTGACCCCACCTGAATTCGGCCATATTGACTCTCATTTACATAAAAAACTGGTACGTAAACAGTGCATTGCACTCGCTTTTATGGTACCGTACTGTTAGAAGGAGAGGATGGTTGATATTATACCGGTTAGGAGGAGGGAGTGGATTAAAAACCGCAAATATTTCAGGGGGGAAGCGAATGATTTGCGCACTCGGATTCACGACCTCACCCCTCTCGAGGAGGGGTCAGGGTGCTGACCAGGTGACCACATCCTCGTACGGCACGGGAGCAGTAGCGACGCCTACGGAGGTCCTAACCGGTAGAGGCATTTCTAATTAACCTAACCTACATTGGACCGGGGCAAATTTCGACAAAACAGTAAGGGGTTGCATTAATTAAAATATAATTAATCTGGGAAAATTGCGAAGAGGTGCGAGTGGAGAACGGAGATTGGATTTCAAGTCGCTGATTCCTGAGACGGTGTTTAGGTTCAACAAGTAGAAACAAGTTTCTGATTTTTTTAAAAAAAACTTCAAATACGATCTCAAGACTGCGAGTAAGACACGAGGAATGAATTCCAGGATAAAATTTACAAAAACTCCGAAATGTGAATAAAATATCAGATAAAAATGTCTGTTCTTCATCCCACTGAAACATAACAAATAAAACCGAGTAACTTAAAGGATTTCAAAGAACTATGTAAACGATAGTGGTTAAGACAAGAATTTGAGAATTTTTGAGGAAAATTTACAAAGTTTGGGGGCATATATTTTCAGGAAAAAAAGTGTAGGATGTTAAAAAAAATCACTAAATATGTTTGGATGGCTTTAAAGTAATTTTACAGATATTATATAATTGATATAATATATTATAAATTGAAAGTTCCTACACTCACTCTCTTCTAAAAAAAATTAAGTCACATAGGGGATTTTCAATAAATATGAAAACGATAGTGAAAATATTACGTGAAATTTTTTTTAAAAATTACAAAATTCCAAATTAAGAAGAACAAAATTCAACATACTGGAAGTCATTTGTGAAATTAAGCGGCGTAAATTTGCAAGAAAAAGTTGACAATTTAAGTAATATGAGGGTTTAATAAAGACAAATAAAAGGATTTTAAGGAAAAAAACTTTAGAATAAACGTAAAAACACATCGAGTATCTTTGTGGATTAAAACAAATTTGATCATAGTATCTTGATTTTAGAAATTTAGGTAAAACGTTTAAGTAAACCTAAACCAATTGAATAGCTTGGTTGACTTTGAAAGACAATGAAAACGAAAATCGAAACATTACGTACATTTTTGAGAAAAGAAAAAGTGGAGAATCCCAAATTAAGATAAAAAAAACAAGATTTCAACGGACTGGAGTGAATTTGTAGTCATAAATTTTCAAGAAAAACCTGAGATAATTTAGACATATGAAAAATGTATAAGGAAATACTGTTACTGTTTGTGTTAACATAAGTTGCCAGGAACGCACCATAGGTGGCGCCACTGGTTCGCAACGTAACTGTCATAACAGGGCGATAGATGGCGCTGATATTTTTCAGGGTTGTTCAATAGTATTTTTTGCTGTTATTTCGTTCACAAACCGTGAATCCTAGCCAAACACAGTACTAGCAATTAATCGTCTCAGTACCGTGATTAAGTAGTTTTTTTTAAAAAAAATTTCAATCAAAAGATAGATAAAGCGTTCTGAGCAAACATACAAATTATAATTTCATTTAAATGTGGACGTTGAAATACGAGCCAGGCGTCCGAATTAAACGCACTTAATTCACATTTGGTTTTATTTTTTTATTTTTTATTTTTCTGACGTTGATCGTGATGATGTCAGCAGGGTGAATTACAAAAACACGTGTGAAACGTATTTATCAGGCCTAAGATTGTAATTAAATTTAGTAGAGCGAAATAAGGCGAAGCGAATCCTCCTCCTTCAACCGCAATAAAAATAACAATAACAAAAGATTCTGATTTCAATTATTTCAACGGCATTAATTTAATTCGTAAGTCAAAACGATCCAAACACCAGGAAGTCAGTCGTTCGCCGGCGCCATTTTGATACGCAATTCTTAGCATCGACGGGTGTTCTACTCTTTAATTAAAACATTAAATACACCGGGGAAGTAAATTCGGAAAATTTCGAGAAATTATGCAATCTCGTCCACGAGAAAAATCCGAGAAATTCGGGCAGAAAATCAGCCATGCGGGCGAATAATAATGGGGATGAGACCTTCGCGAATTTTTGAGTAATTTTTCTGAATTGAATTTTAATTAAGTCTTTAAAAAGATTTTTTTTTTTTGAAAAGAATCGGCTCGAACGAAGTAACCAAAGGAGAGAAGATAACTAAAGACACCGATGTTTTCGAGCGAGTTAATTTAAGCGAGAAAATTGGCATTTTTCGTTTGTTGAAAAAATCGAAATAAAATTTGAAAAAAAAGACAATACAGAATTAAGAAGAAGCAGCAAAATAAGCGGTTTTTCAAAATTGCAATCCAGAAATTTTAAATCGTACTTAATTACAGAGCGGTCGAATCTTTGTGAAGGAAGGATTAGGTGTAAAAAAATGTCAGTATTTTTCGCAAATTTATTTGCATTTTCTAAATAAACATTTCAACGTGGTGGAAGATCGATGAACTCGGGCCTCTTGCGGCCATCTTGGGTCAAAATAAAGAGCCCAATCTCAGTTTTAGAATATCACGAAACTGACCAATGACAAATTTAGCCAAGTTCCTTCAAACTTATTTACAAAAAAAACGACAAAAAATGTACAAATTGTAGAAAGCAACAAATGCTTATTTCCCTAAATTCTAGTAATAAGGTCTTGACAGATCTTGACAAATTATTAATAAAATTTCCGAGAATTTTGCAGAAATCAGGACTGGACAAATATGACACTACGTGAAAAGGAACCACATCTTGGATGCTACAACTTGAGACATTGCCAATATAATTACATCATGAATTACTAGGAATTATGAATATGAATTAAAGAAAGAAATTAATGATTTATTTAAGTACCTTATATCGGATTGCACCATTGTGGGTTAAATGAAAGGTAAGATAATCTGGGATTACCTTTAACCACAAGTTAACCTAATAGATTATTGTTGCACTATTTTATTATAGGGATTTTTATAGAGGGTTAAAGTAAACAAAATATCAATATTGCAGCTACATTTTCTGGACAAGTTCACATTATATTACAAATCTTATAGGTTAATATCCTCCCTATTAGCTGGGTTAACATTTCTTCATGGTTAACAGCTAACCAGCTGTGTTGCAATGCTTTTCCTTAGTTAACAAGTGGTTTACCTTGGGTTTTGCGTCACTTTGTTTGGTGCAACCGGCCCTTAATGTGCCCTTAATTAAACCGAACGGAGTTAAGGTTATAAATAATTACGCTGGCTCCAATTTATTGTAATGTATTGGAAGAAATGAGCAAACGTTCTTGTGTTCCGCAAATATCAATATAAACAAAAATTTAAATGAAAAAAAGCATTAATTATTTTTAAATTTTCCATCAGAGTTTGACGAATTTTATCATGGCATTACCTCCATATCGATGGTATGGGCCCTTTTCACATAGTGTCATAAAAATGCAGGGAAACATACATTAACGCAATACGTTATTGAAATAATAAAATTTTGGAAATCCTTTACGATGTTGTAATATTTGAGAAAAGTAAACTAATTCAAATAAATAAGTTGTAATCTAGAACAATGCAATGAGTTTATTTATTTGATATTTACTTTAGGAAGTGATCTCCTTCCTGATATACACGTATTTCAATTACAAAACGTTTTAAAACATCAAAAAGAGTATAATATTATTGTACCTATTTTTTTTAGAAATACATATTAAGTCATTTAAGAAATATTTCCGAAAAATACCAACTGCTAAATTTTTGATGCCTCCAATAATTTCATGTCGTCAAACCTCGGTGTCATGTCGGTGCATTTTTTTTTTTTTTTTTTTTTTTTTGCAAATTAAGAAATGAACAAAACAAAAAACTAGTCGAATTAAAAATAAAATTTAATACGAGTTCTACAATTCGTGCTTTTAATTTATTAAATTTTCATGGTCGTCAACGTCGTTAAATCCACCAGAATGATATTATATTTTTTTCTCTCATTTTTCCATAATAAGTCTCACGCAATTTAAATTACCTCCCATGGTGTTAACCATAACACCGACCATTGTCTATTTCACCTAAAAATAAAAATAAATACCAGAACTCATTTCACAATTGTGTAAAAAAAAAACACAACATCGAGCGTAATTATTGTTTGAGAATGAGGATGCACCGAACAGCAGCCGCGCCACCACACGCCCATTTTCTTAGGCCTAAAGGAGGAACCGGAAGTAGATTCTTGACAGGGGGAAATGCAGTTCGCACTTCTCTGGCGTTATTTAGCGTGTATGGGCGATATTAGAACATTAAATAATTAACCGACTGTTGATAAAACTACTAATTATTATTCGCGCCGCGGATAATATTTTATGCCAATTGAAAATTCGGAAAATTGATGGACGAAAATAATTTCGTTTCGCAAAATGTGTGAGTGCCATTTTTCTCGACTTCCGCCAGCAATTTTTACAGACACTGACCCACGCTAAAAGATTTCAGCTCGTGAATAAAAACAACGACACAATTTGGAGGAAATGCTCAAATCTGGAAATCAAGATTTCGATGACGATAAGCAAATGCTTAGAATTTCTCGAGCAAGTATCAGAGCAAATGCTTTGAATTTCAAGAGCAAGTATCAGAGCAAATGCTTTGAATTTCTAGAGAAAATATCAGAGCAAATGCTTTGAATTTCTATAGAAAGTATCAGAGCAATTGCTTAGAGTTTCTTGAGCAAATGCTTTGAATTTTTAGAGAAAGTATCAGAGCAAATGCTTAGAATTTCTTGAGCAGCTATCAGAGCAAATGCTTAGAATTTGTTGAGCAGCTATCAGAGCAAATGCTTAGAATTTTTTCAGTAAACATCAAGAAAAATGCTTTTTTACTTTCGAAATATCAAGACAAATGCCTAGAATTTCTTAAGCAAGTACCAGAACAAATGCTTATACTTTCTTAAGCAAGTATCAGAGCAAGGGCTTTGAATTTGTTGAGTGCTTAATGCAATTTTAATTTAGAAAAAATAAAGCAAATGCTTATAAATTCTTGAACAAGTAACATAGTAAACATATATTTGTTTTACTTTGGGGCACTTCTGCTCAAATAATCATTCTCGGTAGACGATCATTAACCGAAAAAGGATAAATGCATGCAAAAACTGATAATTTACGAGCCCATCGCACGTCCGGGTTATATATGTTTTTAATTTTAAATAACTTCAGCTAAATTATTATCAGTAATTATTCGAAAACATGCGATTTGAGTTGCAAGACTCGTTTTTACCACCAAAACTTGGGTACGGCGAATAAATTCGCAGATAAAGCCACTTAAGCCGCCATACTTTAGATTTTCACAATATTTTGACAAAGCAGGTGGTCATACTTTGCATAATTGAGCGCCTCCCGGTGGCAGTAGAGCTAAATTGATCTTATTAAACGTGAATTATGTGACAGCTGCTCAGGAGCATTATTACCGTTTTTTTATTATTTATTTATTTATTTTTTAAATTTATTATCCAAACAATTCCTCGCCAAATAAAACACGAAATAAAAAACATAAAGGAAAACGAAATGAATTGCAATGATATAAAAAGGTGAATAATACGAATTTTTTTCAAAAATGGGCAACAATGGATCTTGAGTAACCCTCAAAGAAATTCGAATAACCTAACCACCCTGATTTTATAATACACTCGATAATCGAGAAACAATAATAATAATAATAATAATAATAAAAAACACGAAACTGTTTTAAAATTCTATAAATATCAACTGCTTCTCACAAAATAATAATAATCAATTTAAAAAAAACTATCTTGAGATTGAAAGAAATATCGTAAAAATGTCAAGGAACCAATATGAACTCATCCGACTAGGCTTATTATCGCAATCGCAATTCACTCGTAATAAAAATTTCTTAAACATTCTATTAAATTATATGATCACGAAAACTGCAAATGATTCGGGGGAGTTTAGTAACATCATCGAATTTTTAGGTGGCAATAAAAAGAAAACGCTTTATTATCGCCATTCCAGTAACGCAAATTGCATTCCAAACACCTAACGATTTTTGATTTTATATAACGAGTCCACTGTCTTCCCGGGCTTTCAGACACTGGATAGCATCTTGAGAAAGTCGGGAAGTACAAAATAGGTCGCCATATTCGAAGACAGCACACTGTCTTAGTACGTGCAAATGCACCGACACGTGTTAATGTGTCATTAAAACCACCTTACAAAAAAAAATGGATGGACAGTGAGGGCGACAGTCTGGAAAAAAGCGTTTAGCACGCAATGATCAGTACAGGCTGCCTGAAGTTGAGACAGTACAGTTTCTCAATGCAAACAGGTTTACCAATTCACTGTAAGCTTACTTCTGCGAATGACGTAGTTTTGCAAAGATGTACTGTCTTCTAAGCTGTCTTCACTATTGGAAACAGGTTTGCGATATTTAGGGGCAATGGAGCATCCAAAAAACGCAATGTTTTCTGTACTGTCAGGCAGTTAATCAGAGCAAGTGTAATTTTGTGACTGGCAGTAAATTTTGCTAAAATGTACTGCCTTCTAATCATATGCAGTTCTGCGAATTGCTTTATTTTCGTGACGATGGGTATTTAACGATCAAGTGTCCAAAAACGCACTGTCTTCCATACTGTCAGGCAGTGAATCAGAGCAAATAAAGTTTTAGTTTTGGTCGACAATTCTGCAGGGCAGGGCTCTACACTGTCAGGCAGTAATTCGGCCTAAAATCAATTTTGTGATTTGAAAACATATTTGCTAAAATGTACTGCCTTCTAAACTTGGTGTGCAGTATTTGAAGTTGATTTTTGCGACTATTTACCAAAGAAGTAGCATCCAGAAATGCACTGTCGTTTACGCTGTCAGGCTGTAAATCAGCCTAAAATGAATGTTGTGATTTAAAGAGACATTCGCTAAAATGAAGGCCCACTGACTACTGTCTTCTAAACTTGGTGTGCAGATCAGCGATGGAGTATCCAGAAACTCACTGTCTTCTACTGTATAGCCTACTGTCAGACAATAAATCGAAAGCGTGTGATTTGCAGACAACTTTGATACAATGTACTGTCTTCTAGGTTGGTTTGTAGTGTCACGAAACAATTTTTTCAACTACTGTATTTAACAACAATCGAGCATGTTAAAAACGAGTACTGTCTTCCCTACTGTCCGGCAGTAAAACAGCGCAAATTGGTTGGACATTACGCCCGGAAGTAGTCGGAGGAACGCTTAACGAATGGGTCGAGCCAGAGGGGGTTTCTATGCCCTCTGACCCGGAGGACTGCGGGGGCCTAATACATAGCAATTTCGGTAATTAACATTTACATTCGATTCATAAAATAGGATCATTAAAAAAAACAAGCCAAAAAAGGACTAATTGCGATATTAAATATGCCGTTATGGCGATGGAGTGTTGAACAATTTAATAAACCGAAAATATGACCAGGGGTCATCACGTACGCCTTTTTTTACGGCCATAAAAGAGCGAACACACGATCGAGTGGTCAAATGGTTTATCACCCCCTTACCCCTAAACCCCCCCCCCCCTCAATCCCCTCAATAAAAAAT
>JAQIXS010001864.1:0-26305 GCA_034700785.1 Rossiulus vilnensis | reverse complement strand
ATACTGTATTCATAAAACGACAGTCTTATTTACATGTACATGTACATCTTTTTAAATAAATAAGCAATTTACAAAGCTAATCATTGCACAGAAGTATACATGTAGTGAAAATTCAGTCAGACGTGACATGTTAATGACATTATGACATCAGTTTTGTTTTTCCAATTTTCACTCCAAAAGGATTTTTGGAGTAAATGGAAGACGCCATCTGGATCAGTTGTGTTAACTGGGATATGTACTATATTACATACATGTATGGACGCCTCCGGAAGCAGACAATTTGCCTAGGGTAAAATAAATTCCTTAATTGAGGGCGCGAATTTTGCTGCGCTGTTTAATCTATTAAACATCATCGTGAAGCTTCCATGCAACTAAATTCCAGTTTGCGTTTACAGCCAATCGTTCGCCTAGATCAACTTGCGAGCATTAAATTCAATCAGTCATCTGTGGATGTCATCATGATGATTCCACTGAACCCGCCAATAATTACATTAAAATATATAATGACATACATGTATTTGTCGGACTGATGAAAAGCATAGGAGTTGTCCACAAAGTACGTTCAAGGTTGGACGTCCTAACGTGTTTTTTAAAAGTTTTTGATTTTTTTACATCAAGAAAGTTACACATTATTAAAAATAACTCAGACTCTAGTAGATGACCAATAATTATTCTACACGGGAGAAATAAATTTTGCAATCAAAGTATTTTAGACAAAACTATACATGTATTAGTAATTCTTTTACATAGAGGGCATTTTGGGATGAACACATTTTACGTCATTTCTGGTCCCTTTATTCCAAATAAATTTACGTCATTCCCTCCATTCGTGTGCCTTTTACAGGGAGTGCCAAGTGATATAGGGTTGTCCATTTCGGACAATGATGGACAAGAGGGGAGCGGTAGGTGTCCCAAAGTCAATTTTTTTCTGGATGCACGGTCTGGATGTACGGTTCCTTATCGCTTGAAAGACAACAGTCACATATTTGGATTGGCACTGAGTGTTAGAGTACGAAAAGCATCATAGAGGGCGCTGGAGTTCTGAAATGAGCCGTCATTAGAGTAAACCTGAACAAGTTTAACTTGCTTAAACACGTCAATCAGAACTTGGTGCAACCCATCATTACGGATTTCCCTTTTGCTCCAGACACGTTTTCGTTTCCCATGTTGTCACGAAACAGCAAAGAGGCATCTCTCGCAGTGTATAATTAGCTGTGGAAGGTCCACAACCTTTCGCAAATAAACACCAACTTAGTTGAAAGACAGGCCGGTTATGCGGCTGTCATTTAAATAATGGCGGGATGCATTAACACGAGGGTCGAAGGGCAGTTAGGGGTCATCTAAAACACTCTTCAAGTGGGACGTTCAGGAGAATTCGTGGAAATTAATCAAGACGGCCATCAGTCCCATCATAGAATTGCCTGTCATGTTGGATAACAGGGTCAACTAAAATGCGATCTCCGTGGTAGGAAAATGAGGTTTTAGATATTGCTACAGGTATAATGTGTGGTTAGAGGTAGAGATGGAGGACACGATACATACATGTGCATGCACATGTACAAACCAAGCAACATAGCAAAGTCAAGGTTGATACATACATGTACATGCACATGTATAAACCAAGCAACATAGCAAAGTCAAGGTTTAAAAGCAAATAGTTGTACAGCGTAATTAAGAATGGTGACGCTGCCTTGGAGTAGAAAACCTGTTTAAACCAACCCAAATGGATTTTCCAACATGAGAAAAATTGCACATTTTTGCTTCAAATACTTCATATAAATGTAAAAGTTGTACATGTACTGGTACTTGCTAAATGTATGCATGCATTTTTCCAGGTTGAATTGGTTGTCCATTATAGTCTGAGCGTTTTGTAGTCGTAAATGGTCTGTTTATATACATGTATAAACA
Organism: Rossiulus vilnensis; assembly: GCA_034700785.1. NCBI lineage: Eukaryota > Metazoa > Arthropoda > Diplopoda > Julida > Julidae > Rossiulus > Rossiulus vilnensis. The sequence continues at coordinate 24,397 of JAQIXS010001864.1, read as the reverse complement.
AAAAATATAATAAACATAGGAAAATTCCAACATGCAGCCTCCGAAAATTGTTTTTCTTCCCATAATGAAACCTCTCAAAATGGGCATAATTGTTATAAATGAACGGAACATTTCCAAATTATAAAAAAATACTCAGACCCTAGTGTCAGTACATCCAATTCTACACTGGGGAAAATACTGTACATTTAGCAATTATTATAAGTATTTGAAGCAAAATGTATAATAGTTTTTCACGGTTTACACCATTTTAGGTCTGCCTTCAACGCTTCATGTACCAATCCATACATGTACTTGTACATGTGTGTAGATTGTAATTTTAAATACATGTAGATGAGTAAATGTTTTTAAGGCATAAGTAAATGTAGTCTATTTGTATTCATATTTCTCAAATAACAGACATTCGGTGCGTCTTTAGGAAAGTATTTGACCTCAACATGCTGTTTATCAAACGCACAGGTGGTAGATGGAAGCTAAAAAGAAAATCTTCAAGATGGCAGAGACGTTCCTAGAGGCATTTAAAATATGCACGGAGTCAGGGTCATTACTTTTGAACATGTGCTTGACAGCTCATTTATACAAATGCTTGCATTTCTTGGCACTTCTCGTACATCATAATCAAAAATTATTAATTGTGAGCAGGCATGGAGAGACCGATGCTGCGGACAGGTTTAGGCACGCAATAACTCAAGTTTCTGTACTAGTCAGCTATTGGATGCAACAGCTTGAAGGATGTGACTAAGGAAGATTAACTGCAACAATGCCTGACAATTAAATGCAAATCCCCACCTGTCGGTATGTGGTTAAGAAAACACACGCAATTACATTTCACAATTAAAGTGAATCCACTATCGGCACACGAAAAAGAACATTCGTAATGAATGTATTGGCCAATGGTAAAATAAATGTTGATGCTGATGATTTTCATGAACAATTCAAATAATTTACAAGAAAGCTTTCCAAACGACCCTTTTGAAAATAAAGTTATGGTACAGATCAACAACCCTTGTAGGTGATGATAAAATAAACATTTCAATGATAGCAATAAATATACTATATCTGCCATTACGTTTGTGCTAAATACTAACATATCTGTTAATCCCATTCGTTTAAAATTTCGCAAAATTGACCTTCAAGAATTTTAATGCAGTTATTTGCATTGACACCATCTTTAAAAACTGACATTTACAACATTAATTTATACAATGTTTACATGTACATGTATATTGAATGTTATACCGGTTAAATATGCAATAAATAGTGAATTTATCGCACACGCGCAATTTGTTCGTATTCAAATAAGTGCACAATCGATCTCAACCGGAGTAAGTCGTTCAGAAAAACCCAAAAGTGCCTTCATACTTTATAGATCCAATAAAACATTCTGAAAAGCAAACAAACCGATTTAGGATTACATTTAAATTTAGTTTCTAGCCATCATAATACCCTGGCCTGGCGAGCAGGGTTTACAAATTGTGCCCCGGTGCATCGTTACAGAGAATTTACGTTATATCAAAATACGTATTTATATCTCAGTTTCAATTATGTACCGTTTACATTTAAGATTTTCCAATGCTAATCGCATTATACTGCAAGGATACAACAGCATACGTTCAGGATGATTCACCCACGAAATGTATTAGGCAACTTTTAAAGCCTCTTCGCTTAGTGAGTATTATTTATGTGCGGAAAAACATTATTTGCATTTAGGCCATTCAATGTATAAGATCCTGATTATATCATAATCTTCTTGTTACTTACGAATTAAGGCAGGGCCTGAAAAAAAAAACGTTATGCCTTAACCATTTTCAATAATCCGGCTTAATACATGCTGAATAAATTAATGTTGAAGGTGATCAGTTTTTTTTCCATTTTATATTGCAACGATCAGGCTAACATTACATTCTTGTACATTGTATTTGGGGTTTGTTGGAAGGGTGTATGTGGCGCTCTACTCTTACACTGAGGTATTGTACGACATTTAAATCCAAACAATCGATTCAGGCTATTTCAACATAATTATGTTTATCAAAAACTATCCACAGATCATAGTATAGTATTATACATGCATCTACTTTTCTGAAATTACTAATAATACAGAAGCGCTGTAAATCAGGTCTTGATAAAAGAAAGAAGATACGCTCTTAATATAAGAATTTGCATGTTCTAAGCAATTTTCAAATTGTTGGGTTTCTTGAATAAATTCTCTAAGGGCAATGCAATCAGTTTTCTCACGAATGCAAAGCTCGTGATATCGGGATGATTGAGGTGGTATCATGTTCCAATGACATGCAACAACAGCATATTTGGGTAACGGATTCAACAAGTATAGAGTGAGTGTTATTTGTTGTCATGGTTCTGAATTTTCTACATGTACAATACATACAAGAAATTGAAAAATTAAAAAATATTACTACGAAGGATTGCTCCGGAAAAAAATGAATCTCTTGCTCTCAATATTATAGATTTTTTTCTCCATCCAACAATTTCAAATACAACATAAATGACAACAATATTCCCTACTTTGGAGGTCTACAAGAATCACTTGTGCATTAGTTTTTGCTGCTATTATTACTCAAGATTATATAAATGGTTACTTAAAATTTGGAGCAAATTCAATGCACATGTAATTGACACCAGATTTTTGCATAGCATCTTTGAAAACCCAAATGGAAAAATTAACATGACATTTAATCAACAAGTTAAAAACTGATAGTCTAGTATTCGTATACGCTATGCCAACTATTAGTTGGAACAATTGGTAATTTAAGACCGCTGACCGTTGGTGTGTGTTGTACAGGAAATTTAAAATTTTTACAATGTCATAGATGGATGATAGATATCGTAAATTTGATATGTAATGTAAAACTTATGTAAAGTATTTTATGATACATGAAAAATTGAAGAAATTGTTTTATTCTTGGCTCAGTTGGCTAAGAACGGTGAATTAATTATACTTAACTGCTCATGCAAAAAACCAAGTACAGAGCATATATTAATAACCTCATGCCATTTTTCAATCATCTCACAACATGGCGTACGGTAAACGTTATCGAGCGTTTTTGTAGCATCATGTTGCACACTGAGAGGAGGACACCATTTCCGCTTTTTAAAAGTAAATAAATCCATTAGCACCTTCCCAAATTTGCTACATTTGGAATTCTTGAGAATTTAGTATTTGACTACAGTAGTTGGCGACTTTGCCAACATAAACAATGTATCGCATATGCTGTTAGTTGAAAGCTGTATTACAAATGTTCTACTAAAACGGATATCACATATCAAGATTTGCATGCAACGTACTAGAAACAAAATGCATGCACAATTTTTGCACACAGATTATCTCATAAAATACGTTTTCAGTTCGGATAGCAGTCAACAACTTAAATTTTGTTTCAGCAAGATTTCACTTCACGGATAGTCCAAATCATTATTTCAAAACAGACCAAATATGGTCAGACTGGTCGTGTATGATCGGTGTATCAATGACATTTTCAGCTTCTGAGCCTGTAAATATTCAACATGCTCAAGGGCAGGCACGCAAATGTACCCAAGTTAGTCTCACATTTATTTCAGGCGACGAGATTACCTCATGTATTTCGAGGCACATCTTCCCTATAACAGCCCATTTCCCTGGTACATTTTGATAACGCTCGTGAAATATGCACTGAAAGGCCATTTCGCTGGAATCAAAAAAGCTATGGGACCCAAACAGTAACTCATTTCAGAAGCAACCCATCCGCCCTCACACAAGCACACAAAAAAGCGACCAAGCACAACTGAGATAAGGGCTGCCTTGAAAATGAATTCGATAAAAAAGATGTTTTAAAAGGTGTTTATGGCACTTCTTATCGTAATCCACAAAATATATGTCATCACATTAAAGGAAATCTGTTTTTTAGCATTTTAATAACGGCAATATCCCCGCATCTCTTTTGCACACAGGATCATACTTTGCCAGAAATCAAATGACGAAAGTCATGTGATGAAAGGGCTTTTGAGGAATATATTAGCACTTCAACATGTGCAGTTGGTTTTGAGCAGAAACCCTATTTAAAATACCGACGTGAGGATTCGACAACAGTGCGTAAATGGGTGCACATTTAAAATCCGAAATGGAGAATTTGTCGACGCATATGAACCCAGTCATTTGCGATGAAATGTAACAACAAAAACGAAACGAAAATAAAACCTGATAGAACACAACTTAAGTGAACTCACTGTTGAAAACCTACGTTTTATGAGACCTAAATATACTGCTCCTTTAAATAGAATTAGACCTTTGGCTTTATTTTGAAGGCAATACTACATGTATGACATCAATTACTGAAATTTACAGACGACTATTTTTTAATTGAGTCCTCTTTTTTGGCAACTTAAAAATGTCTCGAAGTTTGCAGATTGTGGCAAGATGTCCTATTGTGTCATTGTGTATAGATGTCAATTGTAAGACGATAGGAATGTTCTATGTCACTTCCGGATTAGAGTTAGTCCACATAGGACGTCCATCAGAATGATTATTTTTGGCCCCTACCCTCCCCCTACTTCTCAAATACACTATCGTCAGAAAGTCCAGATGGCATTATTTCATTAATTACGATAAATAAATATGTAATTCAAAATGATAATGCCTTATTTTAGATGTCTAAATGTCCTTACTATGATGCCTAATGTCATTTAAAATACTTAAATACCTTACTAGATGTATTTTCATATTAAATGATATCAAACTTCAATCTTAAATAACATTTCATTTCCACATAACATGACGTCAAATTGAAACATAATTGAATTATTTTTTGACATTCAACTTTCAATGTGCTTTCAATGTACTCAGATGTACAAACTTCAGCACCATACAAAAATTGGACGTTCGAATATGCTGACCCCTACCATATACGGACGTATTAGTCCATGATAATTCAATTACACCTTCCAATTTCTTTATGGACGGTCCCTTATGTGATCTATCACAAAAAGTATAGTAATAAGTGCTAGTGTGGCTCTTTTGCTACATTATATTGCGCAAATGACAGGAAAAGGCGCTGTCAACATGACGTTTGACATTTGAAGCACCCTTTCACTTTTCCCCATTTAAGAGGTTATTTATACGCTCTGTATATTTGTTTATAATGAAGCTTAAATCTGTCATACACGCGACCGTCATTTATGCCAATATGCAACGGGCATACATAATTAAAATAGGTTCCTGTTAGATGGTTTCGACTGATGATTCATGATATAACTAACTGCCAGCATGAACTTATTTAAATTTCATAATCAAGAATCACATTAAACGTATTTCGATACTTGTAATATGAAACGCTGAAACGTTTTCAGTTCAAAAATTCAGACCAATTTGCTTCTTATGCTAAGCATTAGCGTATATTTGTAATGGTAATGCAAAATTAGTATTGCTTAGCACCCAAAAATATTTTGCGAGTTATAAAACTACGCAGCATCACTTGTCACGAAATGAATTGCAAATAAGAATTTGGAGCTACACTTCGTATGCTTTAACTACCAAATACACCGACATAAAGCCAACCGACAATTCAATTTCATATAAAACAAAATGTAATTTGAATTTATGGTTGCTACTACTATTCCATGAGTATTCATATTAGGAAACCAAACATCAATATTTCGAGGACACTGTCACTATGCATTCTCTAAGCATCTCATTTCGTGGATAATTTACAGTCGAAACTTCCATTGATCATTTGCATAAAATAAGCATCAGCATCAAAATACATATCAATTACATCAATTACCATCCATGTTTTTGAATAGGATATTCATTCTGTATACTAAAAGGATGTCATAACAATATGGTAGTTTTGATTTTGTATCTGCTGATAAAAAATCAATAAATTAACGTTGCCATATCATCTTAAACAACAACTTGAGGAGAAATTCATCTCAAACTCACCCTGTACTGTGATCGAATTTCGACAGGATGTCCAGTGAAGACATTTCTCACGGATGACTAACAAGAAGTTCAATTGTCACGCCAATTGTCGTCATCCACATAAAGGGACATTTGAATTCCTTTGGTATCCTCTGTAATACGATAGTAACGGAGGACACTTATCGCCTTAGGTGCCAAAGAAGGTTTTTGTCAAGTCAAAGCGCAGGCTTCTAGGCTGTGACCCTTCCAGGGGATGATGTCTAAAATTTATCATGCACTAAAGTCGACGATCGCACCATCGACTCTGATCATAGTACTTTCCTATTGATCCAGAAAAATCAACGGTGAAAAAGATCTTAGCTCCAAAAGCAAATTAAATTCTGTTCCCAGAGCTTTTAAAACGACATGGATAAAATCAATGGTGCCTAATGCAATATGGATGCCATTTTTTTCGCCAGGTCCCAATCCGCGAGAAAACATTTTAGTTCCTTGTCGCTTACAGAAAACTGAATTTATGACGGAAGGGAAATTATTCATACGGCATTTTTGAGCAATATGTCACTCCAGAGTTTTTGACTTATCTGGATTTTTAAATTTGTTTTAAAGCTGGAAAAAATATGTTGCGAGTATCCATAAACATGTTTAAACACTAGCTATAACTTTGCAAGAGTCTTTAAAAATTCATAAACATTTTGGCTCTAAATACTGATTTGAGTAGAGTTCCGGTTGGCAAAGTTAAATATGGCCATATACATGCATGAGGTTATACATGCCAAACCAGAACATGCATATATAAATCCATATATGGCAATGTCTAGAAAACTTACTATGAATTCATAAGATAAAGTCATATACATGCATTGGCCAAATGTGAAAAATAGTCGAATTTCTACTAAAGAGAATCTCATTACTGTTAACTTCCCTTAAGCAAATGAAATACTAGCCAGTATAAATAAAATTTTCACTTTAAAATAATTACATGCATTATACTTTCCAGGTATGGACATATTTGTTAGAACATATCTGTAAATATGTTAGCATATATATACATGGCATATATGGATTAGGATTTATACAAACAATATATGGGCCAATATGGTTGTGAATGGACATATAGCCTTATAGGTAAATTTGTGGCCAATTTATGGATATGGAAGAAGTCATAAATGACCCATACTAATTTTTACCATCCGGATAAATACCGAAATTAAAAAAATGTTAGATTAACAATTAAGTAAAGAGGTACGGACGCCAATAACAGCGATATTGATTGCCCTTTGTGCTAGGCTGAAAATGTTATTATGAATGATTTATGGGGTTCTAGATCTCCGACAAAGGGCATGAAATGGTCCTGGTCTGATTCTAAATGCAATTTCTCCGACCAACGCAAAAATGCTAGTCACATTTGCCGATAAATCTTTCGTGCCGTTCAATCGGAGTTTTATTATTTGTAGTTTCAATTTCCTACTATTTGCAGTCAACATTTTCCATTACAAAATTTCGAAAGCAAATATTTCACGACGCCGCGCCGAACCACGAGGGAAAATCACAATAGCAGTGGACGCGAATACGCCAAGAGGATGAGTTATGGCCTAAAGTACATTGTGTACCGAACAAGACATTTTCGAGTAATTACAAAATAAAAGAATTGCCAGTAAAACAAAGGAGAAGAAACAGTTGAAAACAAATAGCCGCCAACAGAACTTTAGACACCAAAATGATTTAACCGGACCTTGTGCACAAAAACGCCATTGGCACCAAAAGTAAAAGAAAGCATTTACTTACAATACAGTTATGTTCTTGTGTAGAAAAGAAAGTAACTTTACGAGAAAACACACCTACCTAAAAATGAGAAAAAAGCGAATATTACTATCAGAAGCAATACAACGTGCGAAATCATGCAACACAACATTTATAGGCTAATTGTTACACCAGGAGTAACTACACTGAAAATCAAAATGCCTACAAAAGAGTAAGTTTAGTTTTCACTTTCCTCGAAATAAGACAGTTTGCTCAAATATCAATAAGGAACAAGAGATTCATCTATTGTTTATCACGATTTTATACATGTCCATGGTACTGTAATTTCTGCATTATAGCAACGTACCCCATGCAAGCAAATTGCATATTTTTGCTTCAAATACTTATTATAATTACTTAATTCGTTTTCCAGAGCGTAGAGCTGGTCGTATAACTGAGTTACTTTTTATAATTGGAAAGCGCCCCGTTTATTTATAGAAAAAACAAAATTGAAAAAACACACCGTATCCAGCCTCCGAAAACGGTTCTTTCCTCTCAATGAAACCCCCAAAGATGGGCATCGGGGAATGCATTAAGGTTTTTTTCTAATCAATTTTTTTTATAAATTAAAGGTACATTTTTAAATTATAAAACAAATTTGAAGCTAGTGGGCGGCCACCTCTTTACTGGAGAAAATAAATTTAACAAGTATTGGAAGCAAAAAGTTAATTTTTTTGCATGGCGGGCGTCCTTCTGCTGCAAGTTTCCTTTTCGATATGCTTCTTAGTTTTTAGCGTTTTTAGCGCACAGCGTTCAAAATCAACGGGTAAATACATCCAAGTTTTAATAAACGTTGGCCACAGACCGCATGAGGAAGGGGCCCTGACTTGGTTCGCCAGTTCGGGGTTGCTGTGAGCCAGCTTTTGCGAGCATTTCGGGGTTATTTCAAGGTACAGTGTAGAAAGAAAATCCTTTCGAGTGCCGTGTTTGCATAACGAAAGCAGAGTGACGAATACAAGAGGAGGACGCCGGCGGATGGTGAAGATATGTGCGAGGATCGTCGTAATCGGATGCCATTATATGATTGCGATAGGGAAGCAGCTGAGAGATCTCCTTGAATGTCATCTCTCAACGGTTTGTCATTGAAGCGTGGATGCGGTTGCCATGGCGACAATATTTCTTCTTCATTTCGATCTGGCAGCAATTTTTTTGTTCGCCACCCAGAGATCGTTGGTTCAAAAAACTGGTACAGCAACAGCGCAGCTGCGAGATCCTGGAGGCAAGAGCAACAAGAAGCAAGAGCTGAGGCTGGCGGTGGTGCATGGAGGGGGATATTGCGGCCCTCGTGAAAGGACAACCACGGAAGTGCACAAGAGGGGGAAATTCGAAGCATAAAAATGCCAGGTGGAAATCAATGTCGGATGTTGCCAGCAACAATGCGAAGTGCATGCACCCTCAGAAATATCGCCATATTGCGATGCAGACTGCTCCAAGAATGGCGTCGAAACAAGACGCTTTCTGCGATTGGAAAAAAATATGCTGTTAAGGGGCGCTAAAACCAATTAAAACGAAAAGAAGAAACCAAAATGGTGAAGGCTTTAACAGATGGATGAACATTTGCAGGGTGTCTACAGCGCTTGGCAATGTTAAGGCCGATCCAAAAGTACCCCCACCGTGCAAACAAGTTCAAACACGTTTGCTAAATTTATTTTTCCCATTCTAGAATTGGTCATCCACAAGGGTTTAAGTTATTTTTTTTTTTAATTTGAAAATGAATCATTTATTTATCAAAAAAATAAATAAATTTGAAGAGAAAAAAACGTTACGCGACCTTCGAAATGTTTGCCCAATAGCTTTTCAACAATTTTGTTTCATTTTTTTATGAGTAAACGGAACATTTTCAAATTGAAAAAATAATCCACATGCGAATACCAATTACCATTTTTTTACTAAAAACAAACATAAGAAAATAAATGATATTTTGCTGCTATCTATTGACAAAGGTCACTGGCATCCACAGTCTGAAGTCTCATTCCCAACAATGTTATTCGAAGTAAACGAATTGTGATCTTTAGTTTAGTGACTTTACGAACAAAATAGTAAGTACATTTCTGTTATATGCTAATACGCAGAATGCAATAAATGTTTACAAGTCGGTAATAACTGTTTAAATAAAAGAACATTTCTTACTAACTACTGTTTTTTTAACCTTAAATATGGACTTAGGCAATTTCAAGAACAAATTATTGTTAGAATTTTCAGGACATAGGCACTTTGATTATAATTAGACGATTTCAGATCGTCTAATAAACAAGACATGCTCGGTACATATATTGCACATATTTATACTGTTACCCTGTAATTAATTAGGCCATTTGGATTTTAGACCGAAGAAATAACGCCAACACTCCATTAATAATGTGCGGGTTTAATCTTTTTAAAAACAAAATAAAAAACACGATATCACTGTGCGGAGAAAAGCAGAGCTTCACTTTAATTTCATCTGAAAATGAACTTCATGAAATCGCGATTCAATCAGAAAAAAATGTATTAACAATCCATACTAAATTCCATTACAAGCATTAGACATTTCTCCAAGTATGTGCATAGAATATATAGTTTTTTAAGTATCAAATTAGATACTGTTTTACTTTAATCTATAATTTCAAGCGATTCGCGCAAAACAGATGCCAAGATAGGCAAACAGCAGACATCTTATGAAAAAAAGCCGTCAGGATACATCCATTAAGGAAAATGTTCAATATCAAATTTCTCTTCAAGTCCAAAACAAGTTCACCATTATCTAGCGAGAGTTAAGTGGTCCAGGATAAGAGAAGTACATGTGCATGTAAATATCCAGCAGGTTCGAAAACATAAAAATGTAGAAGGTGGCGCTGTCAGATTAATCGCTATTAGGTCGTGACACAGCATAGATTCTACTCCTCTCCTACAAAGCCTTGCCTAACATCACTTATCTCAGCATTAATGGAGGAAAATTACGAAATCAATTCGTTGCACACATACAAATGTTATCATGTTTACCCTTATACTTATAGAGAACGGACTTAGATTCATTTCACTATGTGGAATTGGATTGATGGCAATACATGAACATGTAGTATTATCTGTGCAGTATTAACGTACCAGAGAAGGAGCCCAATGGTGTGACCGCGAGTAAACACTTGTTTCGATGCGGGTCAAATGCATTTCTTTAGGGTAGCTCAAAACTGTAGTGCGCAAAGTGCGAGTTAAAGATCTTGGTGGCAATCAATAACTAATTTCGGCTTCAACTTTGTCACCTGAGATTACATTTGTCGAGCAAAGGGACCGACTTCTGCACTGGATACACAACATCTAAGCAATTTCCACTAAGATATGTGTTTGAGGACATTGCGGAAATTGGCAAAGCTTAAAACGATTACAAAAGCGATGGAACTCGATTCAAATGGTTGAAATAACTTTTTTGCTTTCTTCAGCTGAAAGTTTTCGATTGATTCAAAAACATCGAAATTGAGTAGAGTTTGTCAATTAAATAAACAAATTCGTGTCAGCTCGCGAATCTGTGCGAAATGATGTACCATGAAATGTCTTTAAAATAAATTTTGAAATACAGTCAGTATACGTGTATTAGGAATATAATGGCTGCTTGATATTGTATTTTAAAAATATACAATCGTCTATGTGTACGTTTTATTCATTTTAATTTATTTTTGTGGAAATCTCTAACGCATAGATCCATTGTACATATTTTAGAGTAAACAAGCATGCAGCGATTTACATTATAATGCAATTACTACTGGCAATGTATAAACCATATAAAGTCATATATGAAAATTCTATTTTCTATTAAAGACAATCTCATTACAGCTCACGTTTCTTAAGCAATTTTATTACATGTTAAGATAAAATTTTAATTTTAATATACGTTGCTGTATTATATTTTATAGTTAGGTCGAAGGATAAATCTGTAATCATGCAGACATAGGCCTATATGGCCATATTCAATTTCCTCCACTCTCCATCCCCCCGCATTACATGTTACATTATTCCACATTTACCAACTTGTTTTCAAATACCTATGTCCTACATGTTTGGGACTGGCACTGACTTGTGTATGTAACTCTTGCCTAAAACATGTCAAGGATGCGTTATTAACGTGTTAATTTAAACGATTAACAATTTTTTTAACGAATAGTCTTCAGTTTCGTGAAATAATGAGCAATGGCGACTTGGAAACGTCGCCAACTTAGTCCAAATACCAGCAGTTGTTTACATCTTTTTAGGCAGTGGAATTTCGCAATTCAATTAGCGTCGTTTCCAGCAGATGCGTCCACTAATAAGAGGCCCAGCTCTCGAGTATACGTGCTAATGCCCCCCACTCCCCTCTCAACCCCCTTAATTCTGCTTGCCTTCTTAGGATTGTTCGTAAGATTTGTGCAGATGGGAAATAACTTTAATGGTGATTCGGGTCTCGATCCATACTGCTTAACAAGCTCACCGAGAAGATAAAATCCAGCGGCTCGAAAATAGAACAGGCGAGGCTAAGTATTGAACGTCTCGCCCGGGCTAAAATTTGGCACATCCCTTATCTCACATCGACTCGGTAATTCTCAAAGCTTCCTTTATGCCCTGTCGACGTTATATTAACGCATCTTATCACTTCGACATTCTTTTCATAATCAGACGAGATTAAAACGGAAAAAGGAATTTATCTTCTTCGCTTTTTGGAGCATCTAAATGCAGCGCCACATAATTAGCAAAAAAAAATGTATTTCACTGAACTGACTTGAAATGGCTGCTCCATGCTCAACAAATGCGAATGAATTGTACGAACTGATGAAATAATTAAAGGGCAGATCCGGTTTGGAATAAAACACTTTCACGTTGAACAAATTAAATACATAATATTAATTTAATTTGATTTTTTATTATTGGATCGAGATTGTTTAATATACACATATAATTCTAGTAGTAAAACAGGCTAGTTGCAATTTAATTTAATAAATCTTCTAAAAAAAAGTAACTAAATCTGACTAACCATTCGGCAATACACACAGTATTTTCAATTACAACATTGCAAATTTAGTAGCAAATACATTACCTGTACTGGAATATCAGTTTCGTTCAGTTTTCATGCATCATATTTTTCCGTATTAAATTCAGAAATTCCAACTAGCTATTTATTTCCAATGATCACCTTCCCCCTTTCAACTCTGGACATCGTTTATGGACGTTAGCTTTGAATTACTAAAAGTGAACTACATTATAGTAACTTCGTAATAATTCAAGAGCTCTAAATGTATTCAACAATCGAGCGATCGTTATACAGATGAATCGCATCCATGATGTTGCTAAATTGTCCAGATAGAACATATTCTCACCAGCCAAGTTTGTCTGAACAGACTCAATAATTCACTTTCTATTCGCTATACAAAATGCTTGCGCAAAATTTAACGTAAACATGATGTGGTTGGAAATTCCCATTAATATTATTTTTACATAAGGGTGCATATTATATCACATGTTGTTGAATAACAATTCAAAGAATGACTGTTTATGCACATCAACTCCATTAGTGAATCCTTGAACATCAGGAATGAATAAAGGCAAAATAATCTCAGAGGTGGTTGCTTATACTAGTTATACAGAAAACCCGTTCCACGTTTTTAGCTGAAGATGAGATAGACAATAAACAAATACGTAAAGCAAAGTTTTTCAAGCATGCAAGCAAACCGTGCTATTGTTGTTGTTGTTTTATATTTGTTTTGTTTTTCGGAGAGAATTATTGAGAAATAGTGTGTAATATAAAACTGTAAAACGTATTTCATTATTTTGCACAGGTGGGTCCATTGCAGGCAGAGTTGAGTGAGAAATATTAAGTTGATCCATGAACCGAAACACATTTGGAAGATTTCAATGCACTAGCTGACATTTCTAGTCTGACAAATTCCCTTCATGGTCATTTCGGAGATGACAAAAAAATAGATGACATTCACACATCAACGAGCAATGCTGGCCATCCAAAATAAACAAGCTACGTAGAAGATGAACGAGCTAAAAATAGACCCGTGGCTCCTTGCAAAAGACGCACTTGACTTTTGAACAACTATCTCTTGATGGAAGGGAAACATACATTAGCTTAGGCATGCCATTTTTTAAGCTACATCAAATTACACTTTGAGTATAAATGCAAACGCTAGCCAGAGCAAAAACAGGCCTCTACGGAGAATAATGGATGGACAAAAAACATTCCCATTATGCCTCTGAACTTGCAATTTCGTTACACATTTGCGATTTTAAAACCTCGGCTGACTAACAATTTATTTTCGTTCGCAAGTGACAAATTGCCGCCATTGAAACTCATATTATAGTCATTTGTCAAACGCCCCAAACCCATGAACAGCAAGCAGCACACAAGAGTTGCGTCACAATGGCTCTGCATGCGAATGCAATCAGCACGGACTGTAGTTTTTCTTCATTACAAAAAAAACTGCTCGATTAACAATGAGAAAAGTTGTTGCAGGCGTAGAAACAATGTCAAGTGCTTATTACGGGATTTCGAACAAAAAACGTTCGCGCCAGTGTTGTCAGATGACGGATGAGATATGGGCAGGTATACTTGGACGCAACGTGTATTTTACCTGTCAGCCAAGGCGAAATTTGATTGATAAGGTGGAGGGGGAGGAAGATATAACAACAGAAACAATTATAATCAGAAAAAATTGGTTTGGAAAACTGCGTATGGAGCGGGTCAGGGCCGTAGATCCCAATTTACAACAACACTATTAACAGTTCTGAGGTTGAACTAACCGTCAACCAAATGCGAAAGAAAGAAACTGAATAAGATGAATACGTAAAATAAAACCACCAAGGTGTTTTGTTTCGATATAACCATCTGGGCTTAAAACTCCTGTTTAAGAAGTCTGGCGTTGGGGGTGAAGTGGGAATTCGCAAAAGTCGAACGATCATAAACTAGAAGGGTGGGGAATGTGTGCATACAATTGCATACATGGTCACAAATAGAAAATGTGTTATATGACTTTATTATCTAAATCAATATATGGCTGCATACTTGCCCATACCGCACAAGTACTTCAACAGATTGACACAACTCAAAAATTGCCAATTTCCGGTTTTCAAGCTAAAAAGCCTGTGTATTTCAGAAAAGAAAAAAAGGGCATCGTAGAACTCCATCGTGGTAGATTCGTCACTTCAGAATCAATGGTGCTTCATGAGAATAGTTTACAAACATGCTTCTCCTATAAATTGCAATTTTTGAGTGCATGTAGTTTCCCTGTTTAAGTACGTGTGCGATATATGGAAAATATTTGATTTTAAACTAAATACATTCACATTGATATATTTATATGAATGAATGCATATGGCCATATCCATTTGTGGTGAATTTCTGGCTTAACTATACATGGAAAAAGTCATACATGTTCAAATATGGTCTATGAGTACTTTTTCATATTAATCCTTATCTGAATTTAAATGCCGTTTTCAATAAATCAGGATTTTTGGCCAGTAACACGCAATGAATCATGGATGTAACCCTGTTTGGCTTTTAGAGATGGAAACAACATCCGCAAAAGTTGCGCCCACTTATGTGAGATAAGTAGGCTCGAGCAAATAAAACAACTCCATCCAGTATTTAGCGATAGCAAAAATGATCAATTCTGAGTTGTTTTATCTTTAAGTAAACCGCGGTTACTCAAGGTTACACAATAAGCGATGCAAGAACATGCAGTGTTCCAGAAGTAAATCAACCAGCGAATACCGTAAAAACCCACAAATCGTTAAGAAAACAAGCACCTTCCAAAGGCTTCCAGAAGCAACCACTTGTCGAAAAAAGCCTGGAAACGTTAACAATTGGAAGCTAGCCAGTGTCGTAAAAGATGCTGTTGGAACATTTGACATTTCCTTAAGCTTTATTGAAAGGAAATTGCCAATTAAAACCCCATGCTGAAAAACACTCGGTCATGCATTCGCCTGTGATTCGCAACACAAAAAAGAAAAAGTTTAATAACCAGTAAAACGGCATCAGAGGTGGTCATGGCCAGAATCCATTCAATTTTGGCTCCTGGAGTTCAGAGCCGGATATAGAAATGTTTTGATAATCGAAAGCACGCTAGGGTGGTGGCATTTTTCCCGCAATGATAATATAAGATCCAATCAATTAAAAATTCCATCTATGCGTCTGATGGGCACACCCATCAATATCACTTAGGCTTAAAACATACCGCGCAGAAAACAGCACCACCCATGGACTTTCCCCGTTGACTAAAGGCGTTCGCAAATCACACAAAAACAGCTTTTTAATGCAAATATCCCATAATTCATACACAAACACGATGTATTTTTATATATATACATGATAAAAGCTATTCTGAAAATCAAAAAAGGCAGAAATATCAGAATAGAAGCCGTGGATAGCCCATATACAACAACCTGATTGAGCATTGGATTCGCAATTCACGCAGTACCTACAGGGCAAGTAGTAGGCATTCAAGGTACAAGCCTTATATTTTCTTTATTCGTATGTGGTATGCAGATATCGATTACCAGCGATATATACATATGAATCTTTGGTGAACATAGTGCATGGTTTCAATTTCCGACAAATGTGCGATGCATACAGTATAACTGTATGACACTCTTCAAGATCTTTCGTAATCAGCACATTTTACAATTTTAACCAACATACCTAAAGAAGAATGTACTTATACAACTGAACACAAATCAGCGAGCGAGCATTGGCATAATCATATTAAACTTTAATATTGGCTTCTCTTCTTGAGTTCACCAAAGACGCTACGGAATCAAACGAATCTGGCACTTGAAAGGATTTAATTGCAGCTTGGTAAATGGACAGGGCTTCCTAAATACTGCCTTCTAAAGAGCATCATTTGGTATAGTCAGACTAGTCTATCCAAAACTAGAAAGAAACTGGGGAATTGAAATGCAGGAGCCTGTTGACGATTATTCATGCCAGTACCACAAAACACGTGTCATCTGTCGGGCATCAGTGTTGCTTTCCCTATGCTAGAACTAGAAGACGTAATCTACAAGGTGTATAAGCTGAATAGCTTCTCAATGGATACGGCTCAGTACCATTTTAGATTTGGACAGACTAGATGAACAGACATTCTCAACTCAACAGTAATGTAGCACAAGTACTCCATATGACGTTACTTCATTAATTTGAACAAAAGGGGATATCATAATATCTTAAACACGTGCAGCCCTATTTCAATATTAACTAAAATTTTCACATAACATGACGTCAAAATTTAATTGAAATGATATCTTTTTATATCTTTGTAAGGCATTCGAGACAAGATTAAAATTGGACGTCCAAATCCCGCCTGGTCCATGATCGTCACATGTGTAGGATTCTCCCCCATCACCATTCCACCAAATTTCGTTCTGTACCTCATGTCACTGGGTTTTAGCTTTTCATTTCCAAGTGGTAGATGACGCAGTATGAGAGCTAGCAGAACAGAGCAGAGATAACCCATTTGAATCACGATTTCCAACAATTCCAAGTCGGTATAATATGCTTTTGAATATCATGGAGCCTGTTGACACCGTTGTTTATCACTGCAGCTTGACGCTCGGTCTTACACTCTATAGCTCTAGCCATTTTGATAATTTGAAAAGGCTCTGGAATACCATAATCCTTGGCAGCACGCTATCTTCTAGGATGCTAATTCGAGAGAAAGAAAAAAAGCTGGAGCACAATTGGATAGGCTTCCCATTACAATGGCGCCCAATAGGCTCCAAACTGGGAAGAGGAACAATGGCGTTTCTTGCGCTGCTGTTGGTTAACATGGTGGCGAGGAAGACCCGACAATGAACAATGAACACGCCAAACAGTACATTGTGTTATATCAAGAAAATACGAAGAAAAAAAAGCGTTTACGGGATTACCGGATCCTGTGTATCCAGCACGCGTTATTACGATGCAACCTATAGCTCATCACTATTTTCTTCAACAGCGTGGTTGGATTTAAAAAAAAATAAAACTGAGCTTCTGGTATTATGAGACGCTTCCATCCGCAAATACGTTAAAGCGGAACGATCCTCTAATGCAAATGAATTAACAGGCAAAATTGATTTTTAGGGGGCCAGGCAGGCGGCACTACTAAGAAGTGAAAACCATCAGGCAAACAAACCATGCAGGGTGGAGCAAACAGGGCTGATTTTCTCCTGCTTTTTCTAATGAAATGCTGCTTTGAAAACAATAGGCTTCGCAATCCCTGTGCAATTAAAAAAACAGCGTAAAAAACAGCGATAAGATGTTGCATAATATCTATTAGAAAAAAACCGGTCATTAATTATGATTTAAAGCTTCTTGATTGTGCCGGCGCTTACAGGTGTCATAATGAAATTAACCCGATGGGACTGTTGAGTTCATCAACGACCAAATTGGCCACCATCAGCACACGGTTATTACCAACTATTCAAGTATTTATGGCTGCACCAACTAACTTTTAAATGAGACATTAATTGCACGTTCGTTTTGAGTTGGCAGCACAACTTTGTTACCCACCCCCTGTATATTTCTTAATATGATCTTCATGTCACTTTGTTTGATCTGCTGAAGTACTGTAACATATTAAAATTGTTGGGATAATGAAGAAGTTCGAATTGAGTTTGCAGTAATAAGAATCAATCAACGCAAACTGCTATTTAGTAATCCTACTCAAACATTTTTGTATTGTTTTTTTAACCAAGCTTCAAAACATGATGTTCCATAAATCTCTCCAACATAAATCTGTCCACATAACTATCAACCAAACTGCTATCAACTCATGTATTTAATTTTGATTTGCATTGTAACATTTACTTAAAACAATAAATTAATTAAATTGGAGCTATGAAAATGAACAAGTTACTGACAACCCGCAAATGGATGTATTTTAAATCACCCTGCATAAGCATAAACAGCAATGCGCATGAAACAAGTGGAGCGCAGCAGCATCTGAGGATCCAATCACTTTACATACTTTAAAGATACAAGGTAACGATGTAATTAGTTGAATTAACGTGTCCATATAATGGCCACATACCGGTAATGGGATCGCCATCCATCACAATGGATAATATTGCTTACTAAATTTACTTTATTCAATAAGTAAATTTAAAGCTGAAAACAAGCCAGCATTAAAAGGGTGCTTGCTTAATTTTGAATATAATCTGTTGTGATGTTTTTAGATTACATGCATGCATTACTTAGTGTCCTTCATATGGACGCAATATAATAAAAAATGTGATCTAAACTGTATGCTTATTTTATCATTTTATTATACAGTGTATTCGATATTCGATTTTCCTGCTCACTTCCGTTAAGCAATTGTAATGTATGCGAATATAAATAAACGTTTAAACATAAGACATAAGAATTATATTTTCCAAGTATTTACAGATAGAGATATGCATGGCCCATATCTGTAAAAATGCTGACATACTAGTATTTGGTCATGAAGTATGTAATACATGTAATGTAAAAACATACAAGTATTTATGTACAGTATACGGGCATATATGCATTTTGGAGATATCACCATGAAAGGGTTCGATAAACATTCCTCTATCTACTATATGAACAAAATGCATTAACTTTATAACTCATCTGCGCTAGGTGGAAATTGCGTTACTTTAAACTAAGTAAGGTTCACTTTATTTTTAGTTGCGTCACTATAGGCGTGCAATATTTGGTCATATAGGCTTAGGTACATTTGTTGCCAATTTCTGGTCTACCAATATATGATTCCTTCCCCCGATTCTACCCCGTTTCTTTTCTCCTCCTTCAACTCCTTTCTTTCTGACTCCGTGGCCTCTGTTCCTTCCTACAAAACGAATTATTCTACAAGGGAAAACGTACATCGCCAATGTCTGCGCATTGGACGCATACGACGCAACCAACAGTTCGTGTCTAAGTCGCTTAATGGCACTGGAGATAAAATCCAGAAGCGACGATGATGCTATCATCGCCAATGTTCGACTTATCAGGGCGACTGATCGCAATAAGATGAACCAGAAGCGATTATCAAAGGATGCACCTTCGCCTTCATTTCAATTACCCTTCCGCCATGCTTTAAAGAACTCTGCCAACAAGAGTTGCTAATGAACATGATGGAGATGGTGGCGCAGAGCAGCATCAGGAGGCATTCATCAGCGGAGGAATCCATCGGATCGGACAGACCGAATGGGACATTAGGCGAGGATCTATCAGCGTTTGCTGGAGATAGGCGAGCTTTACTGCCTATTGGTTAAAAATCGTGGCAAATTGAAAGGAGGACGGACTGCTCCAGGCGCCAGTTCCCCTGGCAACGGAGGAGTCAGCCAGGGCCAAATGGCCTCGCCAGATTACTGCGCAAATCCGCCGGATCCGTTGCACCTGCCAGGTCCGCGATGCCCAATCTAACGGCCTCATTACTCTCGCTGTAATTATCCCCCGGTCTATCTTCGCCAGTTTGCCTTTTTGCTCCCTTGACGCAGGGTCTGGGCACTGGTCAGCAAGGCCGATGAACAAAACTGACCCCTAGAGACCGGATACAGCGCGGATCTGGTGGGCCTCCAGAGCCGTAACTGCGAATTAAGCTTGATTCATAATGGAGCTTTTGCTGGTCAATCCCAATAAGCTCCAAAAACATGATTCGACGATGCAATGGACCCTACAACACCGTTGCCACATATGCTATCTTTGTAAAGCGTGCCTTAGGAGTCGTCCGTGAAGGACGTCCGAGGATACAGCGGGGGTCAAACAAATCGGACGATCATAGAATTAAGGGTTTAGGGGTTAGCAAATTTAGAAAATGCGTTTTTTATAAGTCTTCCAAGTGCTGAAATACAAGAGAAGTGCACATTTTTGCTTTAAATACTTGTTATAAAATGCAATGCTGATAAATGTATTTTACCCGGGTAAAAAGGTTTGTCCACTAGGGTCTGAATTACAATTTTATATTTTATGTTTTATAAAAATAAAATTAAACTTAAAAGAAAAACTTATGGAACCTCCAATGCCCATCTTCGAAGCTTTAATTTAGGAGGCTGGATAACGTGTTTTTTTCAAGTTCATTTACTTTTTTATAATAAAGAAACGGGAACAATGAGTCGACTTTATTGACGGACGTCCTTTGTGGACGCCCCTTACCTAGTTATGAAAATATTCTTGACTCAGAAAAAGGAAATGCAGATCTGGTTTTGGATATCGATTCGTTTCTTTGCTTTTCCCCAAACATACTTGTACTAGTACCTCTGCAGCTGTTGTTCAAAAAGTGTTAATTTTTCGTTTACTTTAAAATAAACATGACAAATATTTCAAAATAGCCTATTGTTCATTTTGTGACCCCTCTTTACTTATTTAAAATATGGGCGGAACCGTTTATTTTTAATATTATTACATGCCTTAACGGCGTTATCAGTATCCCCGTATCTTTATTCCATCATAGATGTATTTCATACTAAATTATTTTTCTACGCACATTAAAAATAGCTTAATGTGGTTGTACGTAGTAGGTACATTGTGTTACCATACTATCAAGTGATATAAGACCTATACTCAGTGGAAAACAACGCACTTTTAATCAGTATTACCAGATTTTATAGCTTCCAACCCGCCCAATACACTGTTTTGCTCTTTCCCTTCTATAGTGTTGACATTGTTTTAGTATTAACATGATAAATCAAAATTGTTAACATAGGCTCATGTAGAAAATTATATATTGTATGACTTTTTCTATAATAGTAATTTGTATCTTAAACTGCGACTGATTTGATTCGCTTTAACTGTAAAATGGTTTGAATGCTCATTTTTTCTAATATCCTTTTCAGCGTTTTGATAGGCGAAACAACTCCGTAACGGAATTCTGCCAAATACAATGTATAAGGCAATGAACTTTTCATTGTTTTGTCAGTTTTTTGTGTGTGCTAGAATAAACACTTCGTGTCAATTCAGGCAAACGAGGACGAGACTGACAGGCTTAATATGAAAGGCGTATTAGTGCGATTTGAATACCAAATCATGAATATATCAATATGTTTTATTCTCATCTACTGCCTATAACATTGAGTGACTAGGTATGAACACATGAATACATATGTACTGCATTTGTAATGTTGCTAAATTGCAAGCGGTATAGTGTTCACTAAATCATCATAAATTAGTTACCCTTTCGATTGCAAGCTACTACTACTACTCACATCTAAGAATTGATTTTCTCAGTTCTCATAGCTTATGGCTATAAGCTTTTAAATATTGACGCCCTGTTACTTGGAAATGCGACTTTATAGACAGAAATGCCTTGTCATTTATTCCGGAAATAGGACGGCACAAGATAAGGACATAATGACATCAGGTTTGGTCCTTTCAAGTTCACCTGGACTATGTAGGATGCGTGGGGTGGAGAGCAGGGGGTTTGTCCAATTCGGACGATAAAAGATTAGAGGCGATTTGAATCTCTGTAGGAGTTCAAAAAGATGACTTTTAGATTGACATCCTTCGTGGACTGCCCCTAATAACTGCAGGATATAAAGCCATTTTTTGAAACCATGTTCTTGCATAAGTGCTTGTTTGTGTGCACTGACTGAATTAATGGTTACATCAGCAAATGTATCGAAATGCCCGTGAAAGCTGTTGCCAACTTGTAGGAATTATCCAGAAATAATGAACGTCCGGTGCAATGACCGCCATTGTCTACACCTCATCACGATTTACGACCAAGGATCTGCAGAGAATTGCAGAAACCACGCGGTCCATCATGAGTCGTTGAAGAGAGCGGGGATCCAACTATATATCTGAATCCATCGAATCCACCTTGCTACGATTAATGAGACAATCAAAGCTTAACGATCTACTGTACCCAGAGCCCCTCATTAGCAGTCTATGTTATTTGTCTCCATGAGTTGCAAAAAATCCTTTCACCATAGGGTCCTGAGAGCTCAGCAGATATCCCAGGTGAGACCATGGCGGTTGCAGCCTCATTGTGGGATTTATGATAAACATCTGCAAGGAAATCCATTTGGTGTGATAAAAGGATAAATACTCGCGCGTGAACCCATAATTTTCTTCACAAATAGAAATCTAAAGAAAACATGGGTCCCAAAGGGAAGACAAAATGCAGCCTCCGTTTTGTACCATTCAAACAGAAAACGGATTTTCTGTATAAACTGAGCAACAACAACAGCATCTTTGTGGTTTTAAACCCTGGCGATTTCTCAAAGAAGGCTATTCAAAGAGATGCAAATGTTTGGCGAAATGAAATCAGAGTACAGAGAGTATCTTTACGACGCTAAATTTCATACTTGCCAGTTTCGGCTTAGGAAACAAAGCATCTAATGTTATTCCTGAATGTTACAGCCATTGATTGGAAGGCAAGACTTTAAGGTGATATTTGCATGCTTCTACATGTAAAACTTCAACATAGTCTAGCCTCAAATCACAGAGTGCAGGTAGGTGCATCTAATAGTTTTATTAAAAGAACACGAGCACTGTGGCGTTTCAATTTGCATTGATTAAATGAGTTCAACCTCTAAAAGCAGTGATATGCTAATAAATTTTACCATCATGAGATTGCTAAAGATGTTTGTAACCTGCTGTGGGTCAATGATGTAATAAACAGAGCTGATCGCATGATCCTTTAGCTGCTTTTTTTCTTGAAAAATATCATCATTTGAAAAAAAATTGTTTTTTTCCAGCTCACAAGAATGATTTTAAGAAAGGCGTTATTTATTTAACTATGCTCCATAAAACGTTATTTTAAAACTATGTTTTGTAAAATACATTTCATTAGAAATTTACCGCGAAATACACGCTGGAAAATGGTTTTTTGATATACTCAAGCTACCTAAATACGAATCAATATTATTTATTTTCAGATCAGATAAATGCATCAATGCTTTTATGCAAAGCAACTTTTTCAAAATTTCTTTCAAAATCAAAAGCATTTTTTTTATTAAATCATTTTTATTTGTTAGGAAAAACTTACAGAATATCAGTTAACATAAATTAGTGAGGAAGAAACTCGATCAAACCTCATCAGAGCAGTTGTATTAATCAAGATCAACAAACCGATTTTTTTCTTTAAATAATATTACTAAAGTCAAACTGTGTCATTCCCCATTATGCCAAGCCGAGATCCCTTCTTTATTGCAGGAGCGTGTAAGATTAGGGTTTTTTCTAGTTTTAACTCATTACTTATTATTGGAATTTTATTCAGCAGCGTTATCAAAAGAAGAATTATTGCATTTTCATGTAGCAAAAAACTTGTATTCACTTCGGTTGGGAGATGGAGCTCAACAGCAAGTAGGGGGTGTATCCGGGGTAACCTTTGTGTGGAAATGTTAATGCCATAAATTGTCCCTTAGTATTGGTATGCGGGAAAAAGTAGAGACAGTGGGACCGTGAGAGGAAGGTCAGGCTTGGTCCGTTTTACTGAATAAAATGAGTTATGGAGATTAAGAAGTAGGAAGTCTCATTCAAAGCAGGCATGCCTTTGAATTTTATTACTGACTATATCACGCCGTAATGTTGCGACAAAGAGGTAGACTTGAATATTTTGCATTTCAAAACAATAGCATCTTTTACAATGAAAGAAAAAAATTTTAAATTAGTACTGCTGAAAATCATATTCATGTGGTGCAGTGTGTCGTAAACTTCGTGTCCCTCTCCAACATTCATGTATCTAAGCTTGTCTTCAACAGAACGTCAAAATGCGACTGAAATTTCGGTTTTCGCTAAGG